>PVIH01006249.1:0-113352 GCA_004025045.1 Sigmodon hispidus | reverse complement strand
TAGAAGTGGGTGGAGAATCAGAGGCAGCCAGGTAGGAAGAAGGGGTGGAGTTTACTAGTCGCCATCTGTCCCCCGAAGAAGAAGCATGTAGGAATTCAGGTGAGCCACGGGCTGCAAGCCACGTGGTGGGTAGATTCATGGAAATGGGTTGATTTAAGAAGACAGAGCTAGCTAGTAATGTGCTTAAGATATGGGCCAAACAGTGTTAAAGTATAAAAAAAGAAACTATAGGACCACACACACACACACACACACCCCTCAAATATCTTTGCTATAATAACATTGATTCTTTTTCTGTTGTTGTCTAAACCTCAAAACAAAAGTTAAACAATTAAAATAGCCTAATATTCTAATAGGAAAAATGCTGGGTTTTTTTTAAAAAAAAAAAAAAAAAAAAAGCTCCTGATTAAAATAGACATGGAATTCTCTATCCCCAAAGTAAATCAATATAATGATCTTATTCATTTCCTTCTTTTGCCCTGCTTACATAACTAAAAATAACAACACCTGAGCTGGGCATCAGTCCAGAATTTTATGACCACACAACAGCAGCGTCGCTCTCCCTGAGACTACTGTTGCTTTAAGAGGCTCGTCCCACAGGATACACAGATGCTGCTAATCATCTCTGTGCTTGGCCACACTCCCACTTCAGTTATAAATTGAAGTACTACACTTTGTATACATCTTGTATCAGTACATACCAAAAAATGAGCTCTTATTTTGAAAAGAAAATCTTCAATTATTGACAAAGTGTACTTACATCTAAGAGTGTAGAAGGAAATAAAAAAGCCTATGGAAACAGTAATGTGTGTGTGTGTGTATGTGTGTGTGTGTGTGTGTGTGTGCTAAAGTCAGTCTCCTGTGACTAATGAAAAAGCACTTATATGGATTTTTAAACAATTAATTTTCCATCTCTTACAGACTAGACTGGGCTGCCATCAGATGCAGACCCTGACTCCATAAATCTAATAAAGTAAAGGATTAAGCCCGAAGGAAACTCAGTTGCAAGGTGATCATTCACCCTCATAGATGCAGTTTCACTCACTCTTGTGAAATAATGAAATGTTACAAAGATGGCTTACAGAATATCTGCCCACATTCAAAGACTTATTTTAACAAAATGTGAGATTGTGAAAGATAAAGAGCAAAATTACAGATTCCATCTAAATTATTAACCTGGAACTTTCATGGACCATCTCCCTGACACAGGGCAGTGTGTGACATGTCTTCTCTCCATCACAAAGCCAATGACATGATCAGACTGCACAGGAGATAGACTCCCTTCTTCATGCAGTCACTTCATTTCATGGTACCATTTCTACCCCTTATGACTCAAAATAACCAAATTTGGAACGCTTCTACCCCTTCTGACTCGAAATAATCAAATTTGGAACACTTTATCACTATTAAGGGCCACCTTACAAGACTGTCTTCTTGGTACCAAGAAAGTCTACCCTAATCAAAGCCATAGAAATGCTAAAATTAGTAAAATTTATTTCAAATTCACTTTCACTATAAAATGAAAAACAGGAAACAGCTCACTCATCTTGAGGTCTGTGCAACTTAATTTTCCAGGTCGATGAGGAAAGAATTAACCATAAACCAAAATCTGTTCATCTCCTCCAATGAGCTATTTCCTCTACACATGAGGCAGCTCTGAGAAATGATAACCCACTTGGTTCCACCTGGTCCAACAGAGAATATGATTTCACAAGACTACCTGACTGGCTTGTCTGAAGAATCGAAAAAATGATAGTAATGACCACAACAAGAACCATGTAACAGCCAGAATGCTTAAACATAAGAGATCTTCTCTTCTCCAGTGTGTAGGACAATCCTAGGTACTGCAAAGTCTTCAGCCCCAATTAAATTTCAATTGTCCAAGTCAATCAGAATATAAGGCCTGCTTCCCTGAATATTCCATACACTGGCTCTAACTTTTTGGCCTTTGTATCTGTAATTTCTTGCCATTTCAAAGTACACTTGACTTTCTGAGACTATTGTTATATAATATGAAATGAACATATTAATACATTTATCTTGTTTTTTCTAGTTATTAGTAAAACGTCTAAAATCATATACATTGACTTAGTTCATCATGAACTATTACTGAGGAACTACATTAACCAAGCACCATACTACTTATTAAATATAAAAATATGACAGAAATATACAGCCTAGGCCCCACCTCCTGCTCAGTAGTCCTTTCTTATCTATGGAGAGACATTCCTTCCATGCCTGAAGGCAGAGCACCCCAAACCTCATTTATATTGTTTCTTTTCCTATACATATATACTCATGACAAAATTTAATTTACAAATTAGGCCCCCTAATAGGTTAATAATAACTAATAATGAACTAGAACTAGCATAGGATAGTGTAAATACAGTCTTTGAGACTTTTGAATTATTTCTGAAATATTCCATTTAACATTATCAGACACCATAAAAAGTGAAGCGAACAGGGGAAGGGGAGCTACTATAATAGGAAGGACAAATAAATAGGGAACTAAGATAACAGTGTGGCACCCAGGGTGGCACAGCAGGAAGCAGATGTGTAAAGAACAAGAGTATCCAAAGGCCGGTGGTTTGTTACAAAAACGCAAGTTAGAGAGCAGCAGAAAAAAACAAAACAAACAAACAAAAAAAAAAAACAAAAAAAAAAACCTGAAATGAGTCTGGGGAACTCTCCCAGCAAGAAGCAGGACCCAGAGAAACTATTTCATCACCTCAAACCATCATCCATATCCCAGAAGTTCCTTAAAAGTAGGGACCTCAAAGAAACAGCCCAGATTTTTATGAAGTCTCCCCCATGACCCAAGGGCAAGCAAAACACGCAAATATATGAATCACAGCCCTTCTCCCACACCCAGAAAACACCAATGTGGTAAGGTCAGGGAAAGCCAGCAACACAGTAGCCAGACACCACCTCATGCAGACTAGAATCTTTATCATTCCTGGTACCTCCTTGTCCACGGAGAACTCTGCAACCTCCACCAGATCAAGCAAGCCCTCAGTGGGCTGGAGCTGGTGCCAGGCAAGTGCCTCCAACTATCTTCCTGGAGGACAGAGCTCACACTAACCTGTGTCCCTGTGCAAAGCTGAGTGACCAACACGGACAGCAGAGAAGACATGAGTCAGTGACAATCCAGGAGGATGTCATGGGATGTTTTGTGATCAAAGGAAGAATAAAAGCAAAAGAGAATGATAGGTTGGCCTAAATCTGACTCTTCGGCCATCTCTCCTAGCACACACAACCTAGACAGCATCAGTTAAGAAAGACCACAGTAGGGAGTGGTCAATGGGTGGCAAGTAGACCAGTGGCATTTGTCTACTCTTTCTACCACAGACAACCATTTCTATAAGGACCTACTCAGGGCCTCACAGAGGTTGATAAAGCCAAAGACCATTGGCCACACACTTCTTCTGGGATAGTCCTGGAGTAGGTCTCCATCTTTCCAGTCTCACTGGCTACTAGTGGTTGAAGTGTCTAGTTATGTTCAGCTGTGTCATTCACCCCACGTTAATCCACCCGCCAGAGTCTGCCTGCTGTACCTCGCCTCGAAAACCATCCGTAGGACATGAGAGAGCTGAAGACAGCTGTCACACCTTCACTTGTGGCCTCTTCAGATCCAACAACAAAAACATATAAAACCAATATCTGTCAGCTTCAGTGGCCACCATAACAAGATGACAAAACCCTTTTGTCGCTGCAGGACATAGAGAAATCAATCTCAAACTAACCAGAAAACTTCCTCTCTGCTGGCTAGCCATCACAGTGCCAGAGGTGTTATGCAGACCACTGGAGAAAAGTTATCAATGGTATTATTCTGCATACTACAATACAGACCTGCCAGGTAAGCTGTGCCCACTAGTGATATAGTGGCATGACTGTTATATGAGTAACCAACCATTTTCTGCTTGGATCTGAGTCATGATCCATAGTAGAAAATTCCTACCTGGTCCTGAAAACCCTAATCAAAAGCCTATGGCTGGCGACTTCACAGGCCCTAGTATAGAACCTGCCATTGTGATTTGGCTAAACCATCAGGTTGCCTTCTAAATATTTGTCAAGCTGCTTTCTAAATGTTTATGTTTCTACTCAAAGAGATATACTTCTCCTGACTTTGTTTTCTAACCAAAGCTTCTTTTTGCAATAGGCAGCTGTTAATGCAGAGACTCCTAATTAGTTCAAGTGCTTAGAATAAATGACAGTGAGTCCTCAGCCCTAAGTGGGACATCTGGATCCCCACCACCTTCTCCATAGCTCAGAGAACACTTGGAAAAGAGAGGGTGGGAAGAAGAGACGAGCCAGAAGTCAGGGAAGAATGCTGTGAAAAGCTGTCTTCCAGACTTGGCACAGCTGTTGCAACTCATGAATTCATAACAACTGTCGTTACCTGCACAAGACTCACACAAGATCAAGCCAACTGACTTCCCAGCATGGATGGGAGGGGGGCTAATGAGCTCCCAGCCCTAGCTGAGGAACTTTGGGCAGTTGACAGCTGCTAGCGAAGGAGGAGGCATTTTTCTTTGGTGGTGTGGCCACTGGAAAGTTGTCCATGCTCCAGTAGATAGCCGCACACCAGCCATGAAGTTCGGGGACCCGTTTGGGGAGTCCAGGGGCAATTGGAGGGGGATAATAAGGGGCAGATAAGACCAGGATTCATTGTATAAATATACGCAATTCTCAAAGACTATAATATACAACAGCACAGTAGAGCAGCCAGTGGTGTGGTCCCAACTACTCCAGAGGCAGACAGATAGCTTGAGCCTAAGAATTCCAGGCCATCCTGGGCATCATAGTGACCCTGGTGACTATGATGAAGAAGAAAGAAGTGGAAAAGAAGACTGGGAGGAAGGTGAGTGAAGAGAAAACAAGAAAATAGGAAGCGTGAGGGGGGGGGGGGAAATGGTCCAGAGAAACATGACACACCGAGGCTGTCAAAAGGGAAAGGTTAAACTGGACGTGATGATATAAGCCTGTAATCCTGGCATTCGGGAGGTGTGAGCCGGAAGGTCAGTAGTGCTACTTAAGATGTCTCAAAGTGGATATAAGGGGTGGGGGTGCAGTGCCCTCTCTTTTACAGCTTCCTGATCATGCACAGTAGACACATGGGGCTCCAGAGGGTCATCCCAGAGCCTGAATCTAGGAATTCCTGTGAAGGCAGCACTTAATTAGAAAGGCTTTCTTTCCCCTGTGAGGAAAAGCAAGGCACAAAGAATTGAATTCTGTTTTTTCTGCAAAACCGTACAAATAAGTTTTTAACTTGGGCTCATTAATTTTTTTATCACATCGTTGTCTTTCTCCCACCTAGTACCACCACTATCTGGCAGGACTCCCTTTAACAGAGCAGGCCCTGCCCCTCAAATGGTCCATCAGTAGGGGTGCCCATCTGGGGCTTCAGTGACCTCTAGAGTCACCACCCCACTTCAGGAGGTAGGCCTGCTTCAGCTTCCACAAGCCGAGCGTTCACTTTTTCGTTTCCCTCCTCAGTTTTTGCTCATTGTCTTGCAAGACCAGGAAGCCTTTCCAAGTGGGAGAGAAAAAAAAAAAAAAATCTGCACTCTTGCTTCCCAGCCCATCATCCAGAGACACGACCCCCAGCTCCCCTCCTCTCAGCTCCCATCACCCCCAAGAAAAAACAAAGGACTCCTAAGGTCCCACCTTCAACTCTCTGGCCCGACCGCAGCCCCTGCCACGTTGAGACTCCCTGACCCCCAAGTCCCGTGCATCGCCGCGGTCTTGCCCCCACCGAGCTTGCCAGCAGCTGCAGTCACCTGCGGCGGCTCGGGGGCGGCAGAAAGCATTGGCCCAGCACGTTTCCTTCTGCCGTTCTTTCCCAGGTAGAAAACGCACCTTCTATTTTAATCGAGGTGTAAACCCACCCCACCTACAGCTACTCTGAAACCCAGGGAGAAGATGAAGTCCCCTGGGAGGAGCCCAGGAGGCTCGGAGACCACGGCTGCGGGGAGGGGGTGGAAGGTGAAGCCGCGGTGGGGCGGACGCCAGGTGCGCCCCGCAGCCCCTCCGCCCCGTCAGGGCCCGGGCCACCGGGTCCTAGTGCCGATGCGACTCTCAGCGGGCGGGGCTGGGGAGGCAGGGCGAGGAGGCTCCCGGCACACGCAAAGCGCTGCAGAGGTTGCTAATATTGGGACCTGCCGCAGCAGCAGCAGCGGGAGACCGCGGCACTGCTGTCACCCCGGGGGCCGGCTTCTCACTGCAACCGGATGAAAGACTTAAATAACCCTCCTCCCCACCCCCACTGCGCACAACCGCCCACTCAGCTCCATCCAAACGAGGGTGAGTGGCACAGCCAAGAGCCAGGCGCGCCCTTCCTCTACACCCCCCCCCGCACCCCCCTCCCCTTGGTAGACACCGGCCGACCTGCTATACTCGCACCCGGGGTCCCCAGCAAGGGCCAGGTCTTCGGCTTTCCTCCTATTAACACCCCCTGGCGCGCGCGCGCGCGCACACACACACACACACACACACACACACACACACACACACAGTGCGGAACCAGAGAGTAGAGATGTCACTTCCTTGGCGACACCTGCAACCTCTAGGATCGAGGCGGGGTGAGGAGATGGGGGTTTTTTTGTTTGATAGTCTCGGTTCTGCCGCGGTACCTCCAGTCCTAGTCCGCTGACCCCTGCACGCGCGCGCTCCCTGGCCCTGCATCCTATCTCAGATAACTGATGCCTCAAGTGCGCGTGGCAAATGTCCTATCTTAAAGGTGACTGCATTTTTTAAAAGAAAGAAAAGAACGCCGTGGGGGAAGGTACGTGGAGGGGCCCGGAATGTAAGGGTCATCCAGTGACCTGGACCCAGCAGCGGAGCACCCAGGGTTGGGACCGGGAAATTCACACAATGAAGGTGGCCCTAGCTGGCCGCAGCGCCCCTGCAGCCCTGAGCTCCCAGTGCAGCCGCCCTTCTGCTACTGTGAGGCCAGCTCCAGAACCCTTCCAGGGCCAGCAGTTAACAATAGCATGCCACCCCCAGCACCGCCTGCGCAGCCCTTTGTCACCCCCACCCCCACCCCTTCCCCCGACCCACCTCCCAGACCCGGCGGAGCCCCAGGACTCTCCCAAACCCCGCTGTGCGCTTAAGGAGCAGGGGGGAGGGACCCTGCGTGAGACCGCAAAGCTCTGTTCCGACCTCTAGTCTGTCCTCAGTCCCCGCCACCAACTCTCCGACTGCGGTGCGCGCCTCCGGCGGTTCCCACACCGCACACCACCACCGCGCAGCCTCGGGCGGTGGCTGTCAGCTCCACCAGACCCGCACTCGCACACAAAGAGAAAGCTAAGAGGCTGAAAACGGGCAAAAAAAGAAAAGTCGGACACCCTTCCCACGGCCAGAAGGGTGTCGGCCCCTGTCCCTCCCCTAGACCCGAGCGGTCCCCGAAGCTCGGAGGGGCGCACTGGAGCAGGGTAGAAAGGGAGTTAGAACCCGAATGCTCTTAGGACCGCGCGGAGCGAAAGCACCGCGGGGCCGGGGGCTGAGCCCGCACCTGCCAGCCCTGAGCGCGGGAGGACCCGACTCCTGCTGCCCCGAGCATCGGGCGGACTGCCCGGCGCCCTGGGACACTCAATCCCCGCCACTACTGGCATCCCGCTGCCTGTCCTGCTCGGAAAGCTGGACTCGGTAGCAACCCTTAAGGTGGCTAGCTAGATAAGCACTCTAGTAAAGTTTAGTCTTCCCTCCGACAGCCAGCCGCGACGTTTACTTCTAAGGTGGTGGAAGATAGTTCGGTTTCAAAGAAATGATCGCGGCGATAAGCTACACTTTCTGTTTTTAAGCAGCGAGGGGACAAAAGTCACTTGGAGAAATTGACTCGATTCAGTTTTGAGCCCAGCCTCAGTAGTGAGCCAAGGGGAAAACCCTGGGCCTGGAGAATCTGAACTATACCCATCCAGGCCTTAACCCTCATCACCTTGGGGGCAACATCCACAGTCCACACGTAGTTTAGATTGAGGCCAACATCTGGCATTAAAGCACGAGGAAGAAAAATCACCACGGGACTTGGTTTTACGACCTAGTCTAAGTGTCGTCAGGTGGGTTCACTCAGGAGTTAACTCCTTCCAACAGTCTGGTTGCTCAAACTGTCGATTTTATTTTTATTTTTTTTTAATTTTTTTTTGTAAGTAAGATAGAAACCCAGATTCCACACACCCCGCCCCCTCCCCAACCCTAGGCAGAATTATGTTCGCTGACTTAGCGCAGCACCACTGAAGGTGCCCTGCCAGGCACGTGTGTGAAGGCTTGAAAGTGGGCTGAGTCCCCACCTGAGTCTGCAGCCTTCGATGCTGAGTCACAAGTACTCTGCTAGGAGCATGAGAGATTAGGAATGGCCTTTAAAATGAGCCTGCAGCTTTTGCAAGTGCACGCAAACGCTCACACCAGAAAGCCATTCGGGAAACCCACACAAGGCTGAGTGCACATGGTGGAAATTAAAAGGCAGAGGTAGAGGCTGAGAGATCCCGCACCCCTAGTGAGATGTCCGCCCCTTCCCAGGTCATTTTCCCCAGGTGCTCCTGCCTGGATGCTTCAGAGCATCTAAAACACTTCGATGCTCCCCACAGAACAGCCGGCAATCTTCGCCTACAAGGCTTTCAGACTGGCCACAGGAAAAAACAACACACTTAATTTACAATTCAAACAGAATACTTATTAGAGGAAAGGGGGAGGGGGGGAACTTAATCGGAGCAAGATACCGACTACCTACAGCAAAGTGGGTACATATTAAAGTTCTTAGTGATTAAAGCTTTAAACTCGTGGAAAAGCTACATTAAAAAGAAACTTCTTAAACCTGATCTCGCGTACCTGATTAAAAAAAAATTAGGATTTAGGTTATATCCATAACTCATCCCCCCACTCCTTAAAAAAAAAAAAAAAAGATGAAGAGAGGCCTTTGAGTTTACACTTGCACCAGCGCCAGACACAGATCTGCAATTCCGGAGGCTTTTTCCCTCCCTGGGCTGGCAAGCCACGCACAGAGACCTGGGGGAGGGGGTAGGAATATGAAAATATATCCCTTCCAGCATCCCCGCCTAGCCATTGCCTTCTTGGTAGTTAAGAAACTGAACATGTCACCGCGTGGACACTGAAGGGTTAAAGGCATACCTACCGAATCGGCTGTGGTCTTTCCTGGTTCCCTGGATAGTACCGTTGGGGAAGATTTCTAAGTGAAATCCAGTCCTGCAGTACAGCTGCCTCCGCCTGAGAATCCCCTTTAAATGATCCAAGTCCGTGACTGCGGGTCCCCGGGGCAGCCCCCCTGCTTCAGACTGACCCAGGTGGTCACTTAGCAACACCGGACTGTCCACCGGCAACACCGGTACGTTCCCGAACGGTACCGCGTCCTGCACACCGAAATAGCTCCCAACTTCACCTAAGGGAGCCATCAGAGGACTCGGCTTTTAAGCACAAGAATAAACAATAATGATGGTATCAACCAGGACACACTAGGCGAGGTATATCCAACTGCCCTCCCTTGCTGTAGTTGCAGAGAGAGAGGGAAAAAAAAGGGATCTTTTCTTCAATCCATCCAATGCATAAATAAAAGTAATCTGCTGTTTTTCTGGCACAGGTTCAAGGTCAAACCACTGATAGTCTAAGAAGCCACCACTTTATACTCACACACTGACACTGATCAACACAGCTATGCATCGCTACATATATGGAGCCTCGGCTCTCAGCAGGCAGAAAGGTCTTCATCCCATCCGACCGTAATAAGGGAAAAAAATCCGTAGTTTCTCCATTTGCTTAGAGATCAGAATGACCATAGCAACGTAAGTGCTTGGGCGATATTACAGGGATTTTTAAGATGCTCGGGCTACGTCAGAATTTACGGATCCTGACTCCAGAAAGGCATGCGCTGTTTTTACTCTCTAACCGACTCTGCAGACATCAGCATGAATCCTTCAAGGGGGAGAAAAAAAATCTCACGTTGGCGGCGGCGACAAATCTCTCCTCCCAGTCCCTCCTCCAAAAAATAAGAATAATATAACAAAAAGAAGAAAAAAACTTTCGGCGTCCAAAGCTAGTATCCAGAACGCTGCAGAGGCTCTGCGGAGGTCCAGCGGCTTGCAATGAGGCGAGCAGCAAGCGGCGGGCGAGGACCACGTCCCGGAGCTCGCGTGCTGCCCGGGCTGCCGCGAACAGGTGTCGCCGCGCGGGCCGCGCAGCGCCGTGGCCGCGGAGCGCTCCTCCTGCGCAGCCCCCGCCGGCGCGCAGAGTGGCGCAGGCGGCGGCATTGGGCCGGGTTTAAGGTAGCGCGGCGGCCGCCCCGCTCCGCCCGGTCCTAGCGCCCGCCCTGACGCCCGAGCCGCTCTGCCGCAGGCCGGGCACAGGCGGGCAGAGCGCGGTACTTCTCCAGGCGGACAATCTAAGAAATCCGGCTTTAGAGAAGAGAAAGCTGGAGACGCGGTGCCAGAGAAGGGAAGGAGCAGCCGGGAGATGTTCGGTCACCTGAAATCTAGCTCGATAAAGACGCAGGGGCAGAAGGGAACTGGGAAAGCAGTTTTCACGTGGACTCTGTAACCTTGCGTTGCATTGTAAAATAGACTTGAACGGAAGGGTTGCAGTAGGGAGCTTGGTTGGACGGGGCAGTTTCTCTTTCATTCTTCAGGCAGACTCAGAGAAGCGCAAACTATATTGCAGGTAAGACAGATGGGTGTGGAGTCAGGCGCTCTCTCTCTCTCTCTCTCTCTCTCTCTCTCTCTCTCACACACACACACACACACACACACACACACACACACACACACACACACACACACACACTGGTGGACCCACACACTTGTATTTGTTAGGGCATTCTGACTTGCATCTTTGGGTTGTTTAGGTCCTGCCTCCGCCTCCCAGGTTCCCGCGACTAGGAGCAAAGGGCACCCGGAGCTCCTCTGTCCTTGAGTTCCACTCACGCCCCAGATCTGAGTGTGAATCTTCAGGAAGAAGGTTCCACTGAGTTCCCTCTCGCCCCCAAGCCAAGCTACTCAGGACGGTCTTTCCCACCCTGAGCTCTACTTTGCCTGGGAGAAGCGAAAGGCACGAATTCCAGCGTCTCCCTCCGTGGCTCGAAGCTCTGTGCACAGCCTGAGAGCCCGGAGGAAGCCGCTGGCCGGGCACCCGCACTGCTCGCTGCTCAGTGCTCGCTTGCTGCCGCCAGTGTTCTTGGAAGCCGGAGCTTGGTTCCGGGCCAGAGCTTTTGCTCGCGGCCAGCGGCCTTCGAGCCCAGCCCCAGGCAGGGACAAAGAAACGCACTGCCCGGGGCGACCAGGGGCAGCGCCCGCCGGTGGCGCTGTCCGTGCCCTGCCACCCACCAGCACCCCGGTCCGCGAGCGCGGCGTGCCCAACACAAGCACTGCCCCTGCAGCCCTCCCGAAGGCTCGGTCTTTCTCCCCCTGCTTCTCTTTGTTCACATTGTCTTAGACTCTCGGGTCAAGATGGTGAAAGTTGCTAAGACTTGAGCGCAGCTCCTGACTGCGTGCGAGAGAGAAGCAAAGTCCAAAGATCAGAGCCCTACAGTAGAGAAGCAAATAAAGGGATTTTTCTGTGAGAGAAGTCAGCCTAAGGCTGCGAAACCCTAGGACTGACCCTACTCGTACCAGAGAGCTGCGCCCCAAAGACGAAGGTGGCAATGAATTTGCAGATTTCGCGGGTGTTGAAGGTCCCTGGAACGACCTTCCCCTGCCCCCCGGGTAGAAGGCGTGCTCCGCCGGCCCGAAGGAGAAGAGAGGGGCCAGGTTACCCTCCCCTCTGTCCACTCCCACACCTCTTTGCCGCAGTCCGGGGTCATCCGGAGTCCCGGCACTGGCTTCTTGAGTCTGGCTTACAAGTTTGCACTGCAGAAGAACCCTGCGGTGTGGTATTTACAGCAGTCTCATCCCGGGTGTTAGCTGACAGATACTAAAAACTAGGAGGAAGTGACACTTCTCATAAACCATTAGAGTAGATTGCATTAATCACCCCAAGTCGCCAACAGCCTTGGATTAAGCTATACCCCTTGGGTACAAGGTGCCAGGTTGGTATATATATTAAAAGAGATCGAGAGAATAAAATACAGGAAGGTGTTGTGTAAAGGGCTGAAGAACAGGGCGCAGACCAGACGTTTCTACAGAGGACTGGACTGGGGCTATTTTCCACCAGCTGTCTCCAACCACGTTCTTTCGGTCTGAATTTAGCCTAGCCTGTTATCCTATGAGCAAAGACCGTTTCCGCCTCTGAGTCCTGAAGCATCCTGTCCCTTTAAAAGTGATGCAGCAGTGAGAAAGAGTAAAGTAGCTGACCCAGCACTTTTGCAGGTAGCTCCAGCAGTCTGCTCTTCCCTCCTCCAGTTCTGCAGTTCCCACTGCAGTCTGCTTTAGTCCCCGTTTCTTCTGCAGCCCTATCTCCGGCTGCAAGCCCCCTTTTACCTCTTCGCTTGCCCATCAGGTTTCCCTGCTTCTTACATTTCATCCTTTCCCTGAATAGGAATAGAAACAATGACCTTGTTATCTCCCTGACCTTATCACATTTTTTCAGGCACTCATTTCACTCCCACTAACCTAACTAACACTAACACCCCTCTAACCACGTCAAGGTTGCTTCGGAGTTATACTATAACTACGACCTCCTACATTCAGGTTCTAGAATGTTTCACCAGTACTCTTCAGCTCTTACAATAAGATGGTGGCTTTACTTTCTAGGCACACGTGGCATAACTGGTTCAACCACACCTGCCTGGGCCACTGACCTTAAGAATAAAAGAAACGTTCATATAAAGCAGGCACAGACAATAGATATTCGAGACGAGTACCCTCATCATATTCCTCCTATAACCCTCTATTCATTTCTGCACATGGAGCATGCAGTAAATTCTAGTCGGTCCTAATCCCCAAATTCTCTGATGCTCTCTCTTCCAACTGCCTTAATCCGGCTTGTTTGTCATTTCCCCCCTTACCTACATATTCTAGTATTTTATCAGGTTTGACATTTGTCTTTCCTCATATCACTGGAGTTCATGGACCCAGACTGCAGTAAGTGATGTGAAGTCTAGGGGTCTATGTCAAGGAATGAACAACCCAAGAGTCCACAGATCTGTAAACTGACATCCAGCATCCTACCTGCTCTCACTGTTGGTTCGTCCTGGTTCAGATGCATGCATGGAAACACGGCCTATATGCTGTAAGTTCTCCACACATTGGAAGTGGCCATTTGTTCTCTAAACCTGCCCATTAAGCTATATGTCCTTTGTTTTGTATACACACACACACACACACACACACACACACACACACACACCAGCAATCAGCAGAGCATCCTTCCTTTCCTTTCCAGTATCAGTGACTGCATAACCAGGCCACAACCCTCCACTTTCCATTTCCTCCGTTCTTCCATGCCCAGCCTACAACCCTGCAATCTACTCATGGCATGGGGTGAAAGGCAGGTGGTTTGGGCTCCCAGACTGACCTCATGGAAAAGTTTGAACTTAGTACGGCATGGAAGCATTGCAACAAGCCTTGGCTTGCCTCCAGGGAGGCAGACACTCCAAGTACTTTTGTGCTTTAGCCATTTTACTCTCATAACTGACTTTGTGATGTAAATACTATTTTTTTTTTTTTTTTTGAGACACAGTTACTCTGTGTAACAGCTCTAGCTATCCTAAAACTCTGATTTATAGCCTCAACTCAAAAAACCCGTCTCTGCCTCCCAGGAGCTGGAATTAGTGACACGTTCCACCACACCTGGCTTTGCCAATTTTTTTTTTCTAATGAGGAGATTGTGGTTTATAGAAGATTAGGTAATACATCTAACACCCCATTGCTAACAAATGGTAAAGTCAAGTTCATAGACCTCAGAGCCCCATGCCAAAACAATACCATGTATTATAAGAGATATAACCTTACTGGGCATAATGGTGTATACCTATAATCCCAGCACTCAGGAGGCTGAGGCTAGAGCATTGCAAGTTCAAAGCCATTCTGTGCTGTATAGCAAGACCTATCTCAAAAAAAGAAAAAGAAAAAAAATCACATGTTTTTACGATATGCATGTATAAACAATGAGTATATACACTTAACAACCTGTTGTTTTGATTGTATGAAACACAATACATTAGATACATTATTTAAAAAAGAAAAAAAAAACAGTTGCAGCCAGGTAGAGTGGCACATACTTTTAATCCCAGCACTCCGGAGGCAGAGGCAGGCAGATCTCTTTGAGTTTGAGGCCAGTCTGGTCTACAGAGGGAGTTCCAGGACAGCCAGGGCTACTCGAGATGGGGCGGGAGCAGGGAGGGAGAACCCAGTTAAAATAGGAGGGAAAGAATGAGAGAGAGAAGAATCCCAGAACAACTTTTAAGAACCCTGCCAGAACTATATGAAGAAATGTTTTTAAGTCTCCGCATAGACACAAAAGGGCGAACAAATAAAAAGGTATATGGTATTTCTAAAGAGAAAAAATTTTGAACATGTATAATCCCTCCTATGTTAATCTAAAGCTTACCATGATTACAATAAAAGCATGAGCAAACTGTTTTTATTAACCATATTGAAGCTAACGATAATACTAAAAACTCAGCTGACAAATTTTTGACAAAAAAAAAAAAAAAAAAAAAAAAAAAAAAAAAAAAAAAAAAAAAAAAAAAAAAAAAAAAAAAAAAAAAAAAAAAAAAAAAAAAAGGTTCACGGAGGTTAACTAGTCAAACAATTTCAAGAAGTATTCTTAAATTCCAGTAAATAAAACACAGCATTATCCAATAAATAAACTGGATAGAGCAGTAATAGTCAATGCATTTCTTAAAATCTGAGTATATGTTAGAAGTTAATATGAGATAATAATTGGGAAAATAAACTAGTTAGTAACTGGTTCTGAAAGAACTGAAGAGCCACCTGGAAGGAAGAATTTCTTTCACGCTGGAAATGAGGTTAGAGCTCAAACTGAGCAGACACCTAAGTGTAAATTTAATTTGTAACTAGCGCTAAAAGAAGCAGTGGAGAAATTCCTTTATACTCTGAGTCAAGAGCTTTTCTAATTGGATTGCAGAATTCAAATGCCTAGGGAAAAAAGTTTAAAAATGCAACCACACCACAAAATATAGCTGCACAGGAGGAAACCAAATTCAAAAGTTCAAAGGTGGGGGCTGGAGAGATGGCTCAGCGGTTAAGAGCACTGTCTGCTCTTCCAGAGGACCCGGATTCGATTCCCAGCACCCACATGGCAGCTAACAACTGTCTGTAGTTCCAGTTCCAGGCAAACACCAAGGCAAATAAATAAATAATAAATAAATAAAGTTTAAAAAAAAAAAGTTAAAAGGTGAGGTAGAACGAACTGTCTATTTCCTGTCTGTGAACAGCCTATGAATGATTAGAAGCATACAGCCTTGCTGGGTGCAGTGGCACATGCCTGGAATCCCAGCACTCAGGAGGTGGAAGTAGAGTGATGAGAAGATCAAGGCCAGACATAGCCAGTTCTAGTCCAGCTCGACAGATGAGACCCTTTCCCAAACTAATAATAGTAGCAGTAGTGATAGTGGTGATGGTAACAATAGTAGTAGTAGTAGTAGTAATAACAATAATGACCTGGTGTCTCGTCTGATATGTGAGTCAGGAAGCCATCACTCCTATCCACAGAGAAAAAAATATATACACACACTGAAAATAAAAAATTCATCTTAAATCCTCAGAGAAGCCAAGGTAAGTATAGCTACTTCAAACTATAATTCCTCAGTATGAATAAGTGTAAGAGCTAAAAAAATCATAGTGATAGTGAGCATAGTCTCAGAGGATTCTCCTCCCCTTATTTCAGATGTTCCCTCAGGTTCCCACTATGAAGATCTGAAAAAGAATTCTTCCTACTTGCCTTGGAGGAGAGAGTGCCCCGTTTGGAATACACCTAGAGCTCCATTTACCTGATCTGGGAGAAACTAACTTACTTCAGCTTACTTCAGCTGGGGAGGGAGACACCCAACTCTAACATCCCTGGGCCTAAAAGTCCCCACATCAGGCTTATTAACAGACAGGACTAATCACAGTAATATTGAACACATCCCTCCTCCATACCTGTGATGGTTAGTTTTAATTATTGGTTCACACAATCTAGAATCACTTAGAAAGGAGTATGGGGGCTGAAGAGATGCCTCAGAGGTTAAGAGCACTGACTGTTCTTCCAGAGGTCCTGAGTTCAATTCCCAGCAACCACATGGTGGCTCACAACCATCTATGATGACATCTGGTGCCCTCTTCTGTATACTGTATACATAATAAATAAGTCTTTTTTTTAAAAAAAGGGAGGGGGTCTGGATGGAGGATTATCTACAGTAGATTGACCAGCCTTTGGGGATTGTCTTGATGATATTAATCAATGTGGGAAAACCCAACCTAACTGGGGGCAACTCCACTCCTCCTTTGGGGTCCCAACGTGTATAAAAAAGAAAGAAAGAAAGCTGAGCACTGTCATTGCAGGCCTGCTCCTGACTCTGTATGTAATTGCTTCAAACACCAGCTGCCGTGGCTGCAACACTGTGACACAGATGGATGGATGGACTGGGACCTGGAACCATGAGCTAAAATAAATCCTTTTCCTAAGTAGCTTTCGTCAGAATAGTCAATCACAGGAACAGAGACAAAACGAGGACATGCTTTCCCACCTCATCAAGTGTCAGCAGAAAGAACTGCAGTCCTGGGTTAAATGATTTCTAGATAATTTGTGTTAATAACTTTGAAGATATAAAAAGAAACCCCATAGTCTGCACAATACAGTTACTTCTCGAACTCAGCAAACATTTAGTAAATGTTTGCATTTAGTCAAACAACTGTGGAGACCCCTGCCTGAAATTCAAGCAACTCATTAGAATAGTAGGGTTATTTTTCTTTTTTAATGTTTATTTTTATTTTATGTGAATTGGTGTTTTGCCTGCATGTATAACTGTGTAACAGTGTCAGATTTTAGGATTACAGACAGTTGTCAGCTGCAAGTGGATGCCAGGAATCAAACTCAGGTCCTCTGGAAGAAGAGTCTTAACCACTGAGCCATCTCTCCAGCCCAGAATAGTAGATTTTACCCTTCTGAATGCTTTCTTCCAGTAGTTACCCTTCTCAAAGGAAATTCCTCCTCCATTTACTCCAGCCTCCCCAACTGAATGTTAACCTCCTCTCAGGCCCTCTCAGGCCCCACTGCCATATTTATAAGGATTCTCTTCATTTGTTTCCAAGTCTCAGTGTTATTGACATTGTTAATAAAGTCTTAAACCTAATGACACTTCAGTCTGAATCTGAACTACCCTCTCTAGCCAGGAATGTGTTTCCCAGTTGGAAGTGCTGTTGTGAGGAGGCCATGAAGAGGTGGCACTTGGGTAGGAAAAGCATGACAGATTGCAGGGCAGTCTTTGAAAATTCCTATGTTAGGTCTTGGCTTTCTGATCCGTAGCTCTGTGAACACATGTACAGTCACAACCTGGCATCACCAGGACACTTCTGTACACCAAAATCTTACTAAGTCCTTAAGGTAGAAGGTACCCTGCCTAGGAGGTAGAAGTTTATGGCAGAGTGCTTGTCCAGCCAGCGTGCACATGGTCCTCAGTTCAACCACCAAAATGATGACAAGAAGTCTTTCTTCTAATTTTTCCGAATGTGTTGCGTGTTGTCCTCCATAGTCTGCCTACGACCATGGTGTCTGAAGGGCTTGCACTTTGTTCTCTAATGGTTTGAGGGAACTGGGGCCCCTGAATCAGCAGAGAACTCCCAGACACCAAGTCACTGAACTTGGTGTGTTCTGGAGATCTGGGAGGGCCTGTCTGAGTTCTTCCCCTAATTTAAAGCCATAAAAATAAATAGGAAACTATTCATTAGGCCAGATAACTCACACTTGCACTCGTCAACTTTAAGGTAGAGAAATGCAAACATGTGGATCAAAGTTGAGAGCTAAAGTTATGGTTTAGGGATGATCACTTCAGATTGTGACAAAGAAGAAGAAAGACCTCAGGCACCGTTTTGTGCTGGGTGGCTGCTTAGAAACAGTATATAATCAGAATTAGCATTTCAGACTTTCCTGGGATATATATTATAGCAAAAAGGAACACATTAACTCTATCAATTATTTTATCATGGAAACTCAATTCAGTAATTATCCCAGCTTCTTGCTGTTATAGAACAATTACACAGTTTACCAAGGTAATCTTTTAAAGAGACTATGCACTTTCATTTGTTCTTTGGGTTGGGTTGGGATTTTTGACACCAGGTCTTACTATGTAGCTCATGCTCACCTGGAATTCTTTTTTTTTTTAAATTTAATTCATGTTTAATAATTACAGGCACCATGTTCCCCTTTCCCCCTGCCCAGGCAGCAACAGGGGTACTCACCTGGAATTCTTTCCTGAAGTCTCTGCATCCTGATTACTGGAGAGGTATGAATTTCCAACATGTGCCACAACCCTACTAAGAACATACAACATCTTTATGTATCTTCATCTAAATAGCTTTTATAATTTAACAAATCCCATTTGGCTGGGAAAAAGGTAGTTGTTCTCTGTCCTGCCTAGTCTTTATTTTAGTTGTCAGCAAAAGTTATGTGGTAGCCATGAAAAGAGATCTAGAAAGGGCCTATCCTCCAAGCTCCCCTAATTTGACTACAATTTATAGTTTGTATTTGAGTCATTTATCCGAAGCTATGAGATCCAAGAGTCCATGTCCATCATCAACCTTTAAATAGGTCCTGACGATGGCTCAGGTGCATGCATGGATGTATCTTTTTTTGGATTGAATGACGTGTGTCATTCTTCTGCTTATTCCAAGGTCTTAGTTCTTCGGATTTCAAATGTTACAGTTGCCAATTGCCAAACCAAAGCCCCAAACTCCATGACTTTTTCCTCAACAAAAATTATTGTCATGTGAAATAAATGTAAAGAAGTAAACAGAAGTAAAATGTCAGTCGAGGTGTACCTAAGAAGGAAGAGAAAGAAAGCTGTGCTGAGCTGAAGAAAACAAGATGAAATAGGATGGGCTTCCACAATTCATAGATTTTTTTTTTTCACCAAAAAAGGAAAGAATCTGTAGCAGGAATGGGGGAGGGGGCACACCTGTACCTCTAACCCTCGGGAGGCCAACACAGAAAGAAGGACAGAGTTTGAAACCAGCCCTGGCTTCCGCTTCATAGTGAAACCCTGTTTCAAAAGAAAAACAAATGAACACAAAAGAGGGAGGGAGGAGGAAGAGGAGGAAGAGGGAGAAGAAGCGGAGAGAATGGAAGGAAGGGAGAAAAATAAGTAAAAAGAGAAGAGCAAACTAGATCATCTTCATAAAGTCTCCCTTCAGGCAGACTAAGCCAGCTCCTTAGGAATGTGGGAGCCAAGGCTAGCATAAAGATATGCTCAAAGCCTGAGCTCCATCCCCAACACCGCAAAAAAAAATTTAAATAAGTGGAAATAGTCCCAAAACCATTTACCCTCCTGTACAATGTGCTGTTTCCAGGATAAAAAAAAATAAAGATAAATAAAATGTATAGCCCCAAATTTTTACAAAAAAAGAGCTTTGTGAAGATATAACTTATTCATAAGCATACATTCATTTTACCAAAACAGTAAACTATTTTTAATAGAAAAAATAGGGAATGATAGTGACAAATATGAAATAATTACAGAAAAGAAAATAAAAAAAGTAATTTAAATACAGCATAAATCATGCTATACAAATTCCACTGAAGCCTGGAGGCAAACCCAAATAAGACATCAAATTGCAGATACCAGGATTATGGATTTATTGATGCATTTGTCTCCTATCTCCTAGATTTTCAATAGAGTGATAGTTTTTCTGAAGCCAAACAGTGCCTTTTTCATAATAATTTACCCACTTCCTAGCAGAAAGATATTGTCTCATTTCCTCTAGAGCTGTTTGTAATGAACACAATGATTTTATTCAACTCATCATTTACAGAGAGTCATGTGCCAGCCTCCAGAAGGAAAACAAAATAAATGAGAGGGTCCTGCCCTCATTATGTCCTGTGATGATAACAATGGTGGACGCGCTCCCATTGTAAGCCCCTTTGAATATTTAGGGGGACTGTATCAGGTCTTCTAGCAGGGTAGCAGGGATGGAGGGCAAGAGAAGGGCAAATGGGAGAGATTTGCTGAAGCCTGGCAAGGTAAATCTGATAACCAAAGGGTCAGCCTGAGGGATAGCAACTGGAGACAGGAGCCTATCTTGCCCCCCCCCCCCGCCACAGGTGGAATTTCTCCTTCCTCAGAAAATCTTCCATTCTCTTTTTAAAGCCTTTTTGTTATGGTTTGAATACAGACTATCCCCGCAACAATATATCAATCAAAGGCCCACTCCAGCAGAGGACACTATTACAGGTGGTGAAAGTTGTACATGTTGCTTTTATGTTGCTGTAATAAAACACCAGAAGACAGCTTATAACCAAGGAGTTATAGAAGAGGAAATTTATTTTCAGCCTAAGGGTCCAGAGGGCTAAGAGTCCATCATGGAAGAAAAGCATGGCAGCCCGCAGGAGTCATAGCACCCAGAGCTGGACCACAGGAGCTCTCAACTAGACAAAGGGTGGTAACCAGAAAGAGCTGAATGTTGTTCAAAGTCCACCCCCAGTGACATGAATCCTCTAGCAAGGCCACACCACCAACCCCCACCCTCCCATCCCCACCCCTCACCCCCATCACCCCCACCCCTGCAAACAGCACCACAAACAGGAGACCACGGGATCCTGACCATATACCTGTAGGTGACATTCTTACTTAAAATACCACAGAAGTTGGAAGAAGGGTCACTGAAGGCATGCCCTGGAAAGGGAGTAGCAGGCTATCAGGATCCCACCGTTTCCCTGCCCCAGCTTTGCTCCACAGCTTGCTCTGTCACCATGTTCAATGTCAACATATACTTAGAAACAAATCTGGAGAGATGGCTCAGAGGTTAAGAGCACTGACTGCTCTTCCTGAGTTCAGTTCCCAGCAACCACATGGTGGCTCACAGCCATCTATAATAGCATCTGATGCCTTCTTCTGGCATGCAGGTATACATGCAAACAGAACACTGTGTACATAACAAATAAATATTTAGAGGGAAAAAAGATCATCAGAAAAATATATTTACATTATGATTCATAATAATAGCAAAATTAGTTATAAAATAGCAATGAAAATAATTTTATGATTGGGGTCACCACAGCATGAAGAACTGTATTAAAGGATCACAGCACTAGG
The DNA here is from genome assembly GCA_004025045.1 of Sigmodon hispidus. Classification (NCBI taxonomy): domain Eukaryota; kingdom Metazoa; phylum Chordata; class Mammalia; order Rodentia; family Cricetidae; genus Sigmodon; species Sigmodon hispidus. The sequence continues at coordinate 92,159 of PVIH01006249.1, read as the reverse complement.
AATGCTGGAAACCACTGATCCAGAATGATCTACCTTACTTAAAGCCTAGAATGCATGAGCCCATGGGTTTGAGTTCCATCACTGGGGGGGGGGGGGGAAGAGCAATCAACTTGTAAAACTCATAACTGCAAACTATATATCCTCTAGGAGAAATACAACAATGATCTGGATTTGTCTGAAATTGTTGAAGAAATCTTTATTTTACTTAGACACTCAAAATACTGGGCAACTAAATAGCAAACTAGGATTTCACATCAACCACTAAAAGGAATGGAGGAAGTCCAAACATTTGTGTCAGGGACCTTATTTGTATACAAATAATATGTGAGACGACATTTGTACTAATTACCTCATTGTTTTAAGTCTGATTAGGGTTTATCTTCTCTTCTTAAAACAGGGGTTTTCAAGTTTTGCTGAGCTTGAGTTATCCGGTAATCAGATCTCATTCTCTGATACTGTGGAGACTGGTTCAGGGCCAAAGGTGTTCCAGGTGACCACTGATTTAACTCAACCATCGGTGGCCTCTATCCCACTCAGCTGCATCGCCACCACCTTTGGAACCCATGGCCAGAATTCCAACTCCAGAGGACAATGAGGTCATAGAAATTAAGAACTTCAGTGCTAAGCAGAAGAAAGTCCTCCTTAAGGAAGCCTCCTAATCCTGTACATGATCTCGGAGAAAATCTTTGGGAAAACTGTCCCTTACTCCCTATAGTGATTTGAATAAAAAAATGATTCCTATAGGCCCGTAGGGAATGACACTGTTAAAAGGTGTGTCCTTGTTGGAGTAGGTGTGTCCTTGTTGGAGTAGGTGTGTCCTTGTTGGAGTAGGTGTGTCCTTGTTGGAGTAGGTGTGGCCTTGTTGGAGTAGGTGTGTCCTTGTTGGAGTAGGTGTGGCCTTGTTGGAGTATGTGTGTCCTTGTTGGAGTAGGTGTGTCCTTGTTGGAGTGGGTGTGTCCTTGTTGGAGTAGGTGTGTCCTTGTTGGAGTAGGTGTGGCCTTGTTTGAGTGGGTATGGCTTTGTTGAAGTGGGTGTGGCTTTGTTGGAAGAAGTGTGTCACTAGAGGGTGGGCTTTGAGGTCCTGGAAGCTCAATCTGGCAAATGTGTCACTGCCACTCCCTAAGAGATGTAGAACTCTCGGCTACCTCTCCAGCACCATGCCTGCCTACACGCCACCATGTTTCCACCAAGCCAATTAACGGACTAAACTTCTGAACTGTAATCCAGCCCCACTTAAATGTTTTTCTTTATAACAGTTATCACGGTCATGGCATCTATTTCTAGCAATAACTATGATCCTCCCTCAAATAATAATACAAAATGAATTTAATGAAGAGCTGTCAGGCATACAATGTGGTTTTCCCATGAAGGAGGGGGTGGTTTACTCATGAGAAATACTTTGCTTTAGTAAGCCAACACTACATAAATAGTAAATAAATTTGTAGGTACTAAATATTTAATAAATTCACTGTTACATTTCTTTGGGTGTGACAAACTGCCTTTAAGGAAGGGTTTGTTTGGGCTCTCAGTTTAGGCATGAGTATAGTCCATAGTGGGATGGAAGACATAGTGACAGAGGAATGGGGTGGTTGGACACATTGCAGTAAACAGTCAAGAAGCAGAAAGTGGACAGAAACTACCACTGGGTTGTAGGAAACAAGTGTTTAAACACATGAGTCTATAGAGAATATTTCACACTCAAAACAGCATTCTACTTCTGGAGTCCATAAGGTCACAGTCACCTTATAATGTAAAATATATTCATTCCAACTTCAAAAGTTCTCATGGTTTTTATCAGTTCCAACACTGTTTAAAAGTCCAAAGTAGGGGTAAAGAGATAGCTCAGAGGTTAAGAGCACTGGCTGCTCTTCCAGAGGATCTGAATTCAATTCCCAACAACCACCTGGTGGCTCATAACCATCTATAATGAGATCTGGTGCCCTCTTCAGTCATGCAGTCATAATGCAGGCAGAACACTGTATACATAATTAATAAATAATTTTTTTAAGTCCAAAGTATTTTCTGAAGATCAAGGCAATATCTCAACTATGAGTCCCTAAAAAGTAATAAATAAAAAGAGTAAAACCTAGTTATAAGCTGCCATATACAACGCTACAGAATAAGTATTTCTATTCCAAACAGGAAGAATGGAGGAATAGCAAGGAAACATTGTGACAAAGCAAGACTAGAACCCAGCAGGGCGAATACCAACCCCTATAGCCCTGTATCCAGCATCTGTAGCACATGATGGAATCATCTGTGCTCCACAGCCTTGGATGGTCCCGCTCCTCTGCTTCTTCCAGTTACGACACCAGTAGACTTTCCCTTGGGATAGCTCTACTCTGTAATCTGTAGCTTTCCTCAGTAAATGCCTAGTGGTCCAGGCATCTCCAACATTCCAGGACCTACATCTCAACGTCAGCTTCACCTTCCCATCTTCATGCAATAACCTGCCAAGACCTCCTTTCAGAAAATCCAGCCCTGCTACACATTGCCTGTCCTCCACAGAGCTCTAGAACCTTAGTGCAAATCTCCATGATCCATTCACCCTTGCATCTTTCACAACTGAAAAGCCAGTACCCCATAGACAATATTGACAAGTTCTCCTGACACCTGAGATGTCACCTGAACCCTGTGGAACAGCTGTAAAAGGCCATGTGTGCCTTTGAGTTAGATCCTAGGAAGCTTCTTCTCTAGGTGTTTTTTTTAACTTTTGGTTTTAGAGGGGTTGTTTTTTGTTTTGTTTTTTCAAGGAGGCATTCATTCAGCAGTGTTCTCAGTTCAGGCTCCTCCCTCCCAGTGAATATGCATTTTTCACAAGCTTCAAAAACTTTTCCATTGTTTCAATCAGAGCAAGATATTTTTTTAAAAAAGTGTTAATCTGTAACAATTGCAGATCTTTTAAACATGCTCATGTTTCTTTCTCCACCAAGATTCATATTTCCCATATATTTCTGCTCTAGTTGTTACAGTCTCTCATTGGATAAGAACAGGAAGCAATAACCATGGCACAGAATTAATACTATCTTATATTGAAATCTCCACTGCTAAATAAAGTAGTCTATTACTTTTTAGCTTGTCTTCAAACAAGTTCTCAAGACACAGGCAGAATGAAATCAGATTTTTGCCAGAATATAACATAAATGGCGTCCAATCTCGTTCCCAAAAGAGCTCTTGTTTCTTCCTGAACTACTGTCCACATTCCAGTGAGCATAATTGTCTTCCAAACTCCCGCCAGGATGACCCAGTAGGCTCTGTTTAATCTGCAGCATTGTATACCACAAGCTTATAACTAGGTTTCACTCTTATTTTTTTTTTTTATTTTTTACTTTATCAGGGGGGACTCATGGTTGAAATACTACCTTGATCTTCAGAAAAAATTTTGGACTTGTAAACAGTATCAGAACTGGAAAAACAGCCAAAAAATCCACAGGACACAGGAACTTTTGAAGTTGGAATAAGTACATTTGACATTATAAGGTGGCTGTGACCTTATGGGCACCAAAGGTGGGATGTTGTGGTTTGGGTGTGAAATATCCTCAATAGACTCATGTGTTTAAACACTTGTTTCCTACAGCCCAGTTCTACTTTCTGTCCACTTTCTGCTTCTTGGAACTGAACTGAAAGGTCTGGGGATGTGAGGGAAGATGCTGTACTTTCCATGGATCTGTGGCTCTTACCATTTGTGTTATTGTCCTGGCTGCTGACTTAATGACTAAAGACCTGGTGAAACAAATAAAAGAAAGGTGTACTTGGGTTCATAGCCTGAGGATGTGGTTCTTCATTGCAGGAAAGGCATGATAACAGGCCTCTGGTCACACTGAGATGTGATCAGGAATCAAGAATGATGAATTCTGTTTCTTGTAGACTGAGGCTTTTCTCTGTCTCAATCAGCCTGCAGACAGGATGCATCTCTCCCATGTGGTTCTGCAGCCACTTATAAAATAATTACTCAGGACTTATATTAGTTTGATCTATGGTTCAGGCTCACTACCAACTACTTCTTACAACTTAATTTCGATTAATCTATGTCTTGCCACATGGCTTCATGACATTACCTGTTCTATTACATCTTGCTTCCCTGGTAGCAGCTCATCGAGGCTGCTCTGACCCCATCTTTCTTCTTCCTGTATCTCTCTTGGATTACTTGCCTCATTCTATTCTGCCTTGACATAGGGCATAGCAGCTTCTTTATTAACCAATGGTAGCAACACATATTCACAGCTTAAGAAAGACCATCTCACAGCAGTTGTTCAGCTCATATTCTCCTTGTTACTTATTCTGGGACCCATACTATGGAACAATGATGTTCAAGGAAGGTCTTTCCTACTCACCAAGGAATAATGAAGACATTCAAGGAAGGATGTCTTTTCAACTCAACTGAACCTTTCCAGGAATGTCCCCATAGACACATCCAAAAATATATGCTTGTGATGGTTCTAAATCAGCCACCTTAACAATGAAGACTGATCATGACATCATTCTGCATAAGGAGGCATTTCTTACCTCTTTTTAATACTCAGTTCAGATGGAAAGATAAACCCACAGATTGAGTTCCTATTCAGTACTCAGCCACAGGGACTCAATGCTGCCTGGGGTACAGCCATTGCCCTCAGCTTGCTCACCCTAACATTATATGGCAAGTATCAATCACCAGTAAAAGAGAAAAGTGTGGATTTGGGGAGTAGAAGGCCTCTCTGAGCTGTGCTGGAAGCCTATGTTTCTATGTTCACCAGCATTTGTCCCTAACCAATGTGGCTACTCTCTCAATACCTGCCTAACCTTTAAAGAATAAAATAACTCTAGGACATCCACGAGCATTTCTTCTGGAAAAAAAATATATTGGCTATATATCTCGAAAATATCATAAGTATACACACACATTGTGTGTGTGCATGTGCGACACACCGAGAAGTTATGAATCAGCATCATGAATGACTGTTAAATCAATCAACATCAGACAACAAAAAATTACTTCTGTATAAGCCCCCTCACATCAACTTACAAATAAATGCATTTGTTTCCTAGATACCCAAGGCTATGTGCTATTCTGCATGTATCTCACTAAGACAATGATTTGCTATTTACTTATGTTAAATACATTTATGACTGCTTCAAGTTTTAAAGAGGATTCTTTATAACTATGATGATGAATTTTATGTATTAATTTGACTGAGCTGTTAAGTGCCTAAATACTTGGTCAGACAGTTTTCTTGCATATGTTTTAAGGGTGTTTCTGGATAAGACTGACATTTTAATTGATATTCAGAAGAAAACAGATTGCCCTTCCTAACATGGGTGGGCTTCATCTATTGAAGGAAGGCCTAGACAGAACAAAAACCTGAGAGAGAAAGAATTCCCTCTGCATTGGTCTCCTGCCTGGTCCTCAGGCCTATGGTTGTTGCTGGAACTGTGATACCAGCTAGCTTGAACCACTACTCTACATGAAAATTTTCAGGATGCTCAGACACCATAATCACACAAGCCAATGTCATATATGAAACATAGATGAATTTAGTGTTTATACTTGGGTACTACCCCCCAAGATAGATAGATAGATAGATAGATAGATAGATAGATAGATAGATAGATAGATTTTGTACATATGAAATGTATATGATATATATTATATGTAATGCACAAATACTATATGAATATAAATATATATTTATAACTGTATATATTGAAATACTATATATGTAAAGTATCTTTATTATATATGTCTATGCTATATATTAATATATTATATATTACATATGAAATATGAACTATATGTTAAATAAGTACTACATATATTTTATACATATATGAAACTACTACAGAATCTATAACTATAATCTATAATTTCTGCTCCACAAATTCAGATGTGAGGAACATTGACAGACAATATTGACTGTCAACTTGACAGGATATAACATCAAGAAGAAGAAAAGCTTGTAGGAATATCAGTGAGGAATGAGAGATATTCTCAGTTCATTTACCTGAGGTGAGAAGACCTATTCTAAGTGGCAGACCATAAACAGGAGAGAGCAACTGGGCACTGGTGTCCACTGCTCTCTGGAGATAGCACATGGCCACCTGATACCCTGACTGCCCTGCTATGATGGATGGTACCTTTTGACGGTACCTTATTTCCATGTGAGCTGAAAGAAGTCCTTCTTCTCTTAGGCTGCATTCATCACATGCTCTGTCACGGCAATGAAAAAGTTAACTGACATAGACACTAACATTGCTAACTTCAGCTCTCTGGAGAAGACAGCCCTCTACCATTTTCAGGCAAGACAATAATTCATCCAATTGCTTTTTCTTCCGTCAATATTGCATACTAGTTCCCATGGTTACCCTGCCACCTATATTCTCCCCTCCTCACCCACCCATATCTGTCTTGGTTTATCTTGTACTTTCCTCAAGTGGGTAAGAACTCAGTGGGTCTCCGTTCAACCATCTCCCCAAGCAGAGTGACACAGATTTTCTTGTTTCGTCTTAATTTTCTTCACCTTTCAACCTTAACTGTACTTTAAATTTCCTGTAATGTTACACGCAGCAGGGTGTGCTCCTCAACATGACGGAGGAAATCTAAGTGCTGCCAGGCTGGGCTTCGTCCTGCTCTCTGATACATCCAAGGCTCCAGAAGAGGAGCTAGGTCCTTGTTAAGTGCTCAGTGAGGATTTGCTGATAGACTAAATGAATGTCCTTGGATCACCCTTTGATGTCTAAAATCAGATTACTTGACAAGTGTACCAATTAAGGTGAAAAGCCAGAAAATGAATCACAGTTCTGATGGTTATCGGATTGTATGACTCCACCTCATAGTTTTCTGCTGGAGTACAAGGAGAAAAACTTCAAGTTCTATAAAACAATTTGTGTGGCTACTTTCCAAATTTTTCTCACTCTCAAGACATTTTATATTCATAAGTCTTGATGTTATGGCAATAACTCTGCCTTCAACCACATTTCATTTCTGGTTTCTAAAAAGCTAGGCACTGTGTTTGTGCCAAGTCCCAGCTGGGCTATTATTGATGAGTAAGCATACTATTTGGCTTCATAGGTCAATGACTATTAAGTCTTGGATTAGAGACCGATTTTTGAACTGAAAGCTAAGCTAACGTCTTTTATTTTTCATTGTGAGTGGTTATCTTCTGCTCAACTCTGTTATACTGCACTGAAGAATGTCCTTGGCTTGGAGATGCTAGAGTAGATTGACTCTCAGATAAAACAAATGTCACCCCTTCTATTTTCTCTGGATTCTCCATAAGCTTGCCATTGTTCTTCATGCAAAAATGAGAGAAACCTAAAAGAGAAATCTGAACAACTATGAAGGCTCCATTAGATGTTGGCAGAAACCCAAAGAGACCACCAAGCTTGCTCATAAATGTGTGGTGTCTAATAAAAATGTGATGGTTATTATTATTATACATTTATTGAGTAGCAAAAATGCACTAAATTAAAAAAATGTATACTCTCTGGTTTTCATATCTCCTGATGGGGGTATAGAAACTGCTGGCTATTTGTTTGTCCCAGTAAATGGCACAATGCTCTCACAGATGGTGGCTGCCAGGAGTCGCTATCCAATTCAAATGCTGAAGTTTCCAACAAACTGAGATCCACACTTCATGCTGGTGCCATTAAATTACAAATCAATTCTGTTCTCTAAGTGGGAACAGGTTAGAAATTTTTACTAAATCCATTGAATTTTCCTGTATTTTTTTTTAAAAAAAAGGTTTTCATTTGAGGTTTCAAAGTGAGCAGTTTGCTTCATTTTAAAGATATTATTTTTATGTATGTTTAAGAGTATGAGTGTTTTCCTTGCAGTACTACATGCATGCAGGGTCCTTGGAGGCCAAAAGAAAGCATCAGATTCCCTGGAGCTGAGCTACAGACAGTTATAAGCTGCCATATGGGAGCTGAGAACTGAACCCAGATCCTCTGAAAGCGTTGCTATTGTTCTTAACTGCTGGGCCATCTCAGCAACCCCATAATTTGTTTCTTAATCTAGAAATCATGAAAAAGGGGCAACGGGGCTTCCAGTATCTACTTGTAACTGATGTGTATCAACAAAGGCATCCTCAGCCCTCTTAAGGAAACTCTCATCAAGTTGGAAAACAACCAACCAAAGAAAAAAGTTACACACACAAAAACTTAACTCCTCAGACAAGCATTTCCCAACTTAGGCAACAGGTCTTAAAGATGCACACAGCAAATGAACAGGAAATTACAATCCGCATTTGACACCAGGGCATTCCAGGGCATTGTCCATCGTTTCTGAGAAGTCAAGGCAGGAACTCAAGCAGTTGGCCACATCACAGTCAGTCAAGAATAGAGCAAAAGAATACACCCGTGCTGCCTGCTCCCATAATGGACCCAGTTTTCTTTACTCAGACAGTTCAGGGCTCAACCTAGGAAATGGTGCTGCCTACAATGAGATAGGCCAATTAACAGCCAAGACAGTTCTCCAAGGATATTCCCACTGGCCAACCTGATCTAGATTAATTCCTTAATTGAAACTCTTCCCAGGTAATTCCAAATTGTGTCAAGTTGAAATGGGTACCTCAGGAACAAAGCCACAGAGTAACACACAGTCAGGGGAGCACTCTTCTTAGAAGGTGATGCTGATGTTCTTCCCTTCTCCTGAAGCTCCACACCACAGTGAGGGCAGCCAAAGCAGAGGGCAGTATTACAGGACCCAACTTGACGAGGCATTGCTAGCCTAGCATACCTAAGGCAGCTGCCGAAAAGGGAGACACCCTTTTTACACCTACAATTATTTTCATGCACTAATAATTACATTAAATTGGTCATTTGTGAGCTGAATTCAACACTGGCTTCTCATTTTGATGGAATAAGGGATCATTTTCTAGTGAAATTATATTTTATGAGCAATTTCTGTGTCTGCATACCTTAGTGGAGACAAACACTTAATGCAGCAAATGACAGCTAAAGTTTTCTCTGACACTCCGGACAGTAGGACCAGGGCTGTAGCCCAGTGGCAGAGTGTTTAGTGAAGACATACAAAGCCCTAGTTGGACCCTTGCACTATGGAAAGAACAAAGCAAACTGAGGATACAAAATGCATCTGATTCTTCACCTTCCATTTTTAATTTTACACCAATCGTACATGGACAGATTCCAAACAGCTTTTCTTGTGTCTTCTTCCAACTCCAAATCAGTTGAGTCAATTAATCATTCTCACAGAAAAGCACTTTCATGATGAACAAGACTTGGTTTATTTTCATCAAAGAAGCTCCTTTTCCCAACAGAGGCTCTTACAGACATTCTCAACTGGTGAGAATGAAGAGAATAAATGGCCATGGTGTAACCAGCTCCATCTGGTACATCTGCAATGAAACCCCAACACCTAAGGCTCTGAGAGTATCACAGAGGCAGTAGAAAAATTTAAAGGGCCAGAGGGTTGCCTATGGCAATATAGTGTTTTCTGTATACAGCAAGCAGGGAAGCTACATCCATGAAATCTCAACTATACGGTTGCTTAAACCAGACCTGTATCCTGATACCAATGGACAGGCCAGCATAGATGCAGGAAATTTCACACAAGTCCCCACCCCCTAGATAACAAGCTACAAGCAATCAATGGGTTTGAAAAGAAAGAGAATCAGGGGCTGGAGAGATGGCTCAGAGGTTAAGAGCACTGACTGTTCTTCCAGAGGGCCTGAGTTCAATTCCCAGCAACTACATGGTAGCTCACAACCATCTATAATGGTATCTGATACCCTCTTCTGTATACTGTATACATAATAAATAAATAAATCTTAAAAAAAAGAAAGAGAATCGTATCAGTCTTCACCTGGGATGGGTCCCCAATAAGCTGTCCAATCCCAATTGGTCAGCCCTATACATATGAGTGTCTCAGTAGGTATGTTACAATAATTATAAAAGAGGAAATGAAAGAATTTGAAAGTGAGTTGGAGAGGAGCTGAAGAGGAGAGAATGGAGAGTACAAATGATGTAAATATAGTATGAAATTATCAAAACTAAAAATAATAAAATAAAGGATTAGCCTATTTTTGAATCCATCTAATTTTCTTAGCTTGTGTTTCTTTATGTAGTTTTATACTCAGAAATATTTTTGCATGCCTGGGTACTCAGTAGCAAAACACTTGCTTGGCATTTAAAAGGCTCCTGGATCAATCTTGGTGCAGGAGGAAAATACACACACACACACACACACACACACACACACACACACACACACATGTTCACACAGATAAACACATTTGTATGCTTTGCAATTCATTTACGACCTCTAATTTTTCCACACAGAAGACAGCATTATACTAAATTTAGTAGTGTGTTAAATTCAGTGAAAAATAATTAAAACACATCATTAAGGAAATGATTCTGGTGGCTAAATAATTCAAGATTATTCTCAGTGTCAAGACTAGAATGAGGCAAGAGAAATGTCAAGGTGCAGCATCTAAGAGACCCCCTCAGGGACTCACCATGTGTGTACACATCCCCAGGAGAGCTCTCATTTTCTGTACATGGGCTGCTTCTCCAGTAACTTGACTCATGCCCTTCGGGGGTCCAGTCACTGTTGCCATGAGTGAACAGGACTGGTCATTCTAACACATGAAAGTCAAGTCATACTGTAAGGGTCACCAGGGCCCTTCCCATCACTTTAAGATTTCCTAAGCAAGGGCTAACCACACCCACATTACCACATGTGTGGTGAGACCTATGGTAACAAAATGGTTATTTTAAAGTATTTTTATTTTTAATTGGTTCATAATAATTGTGCTTAGTCAGAGAATACAGTGTGACATTTTAATACATACATACATACAATATATAAAGATCAAATCAAGGTCATTGACCTACCCGTCACTTCTTCAAGATATCTTTAGTCTCATTGTATTTTGTAGTACTAGGAATGGAATCTGGGGCAACCAGCGTGATGGGCAAACACGCTAACATGAGATTCACCTCCAGACCAAAGAATTGTGTTTAAGTCTCACTCACCAACCTTCTACGGGTTCCAAACTCTTCAAATGTCCTTCTGTCTTTTGCCCCTTGGTGTTTCCTCCTCAAGAATTCGTAGACTGTAAATAGGAAGTCAGAAGCCCAAAAGGATCATAGCTGTCTTGGGCTGTCGGCTTGGATGTTCACTCACTTACCATCCCAAACTTGCACTCTGCAGCCAGGCACAACATCATGTCTCTCTGCATCTTCCTGCTTCCACAAGATGTGCAAACCGTATCCAGCCAACCACATTGAGGAGCTGGTCATTCAATAGACATTACAGGGAGACCTGTCGTTGCTCAAATGAGATTAGTCCCTAACTGGTGCACACGGGTCTCACTGAAAGGGCTATTCTGTAATTGTTGCCATTAGTGCAGTGACCATGAGGTGGTCACAGAACCTTCCTGGAGGGACTGGGAAGCTCAGAGGCCGGGTTACTCATGTAGAACAGCAGGCACTGTGCTAATTTCCAGGCTCCCGGCCATTAGGGGACAGAAGCAGCTCGTTAGAGGTCCTACCCTCTCAACATCAATTACCCCAGGATAATGACCCAACGTAGAGCACCCTGGGAACTCTTGGGACTTCACACATCCCTCTCATTCATAATCTCTGCTGATGACAGCTACAGACATAAATAAGCCAGGCCCTAACATCTTCTCACAGTCAGTCATGTGAACATCGGGTCATGTTAATTTAAAGACTGAGCATTTTTAATTACCTGTGTCTCAAAGAAAAGGTTACCCTTCACGTAAGAGAGTAGCCTAGAACACCGTTCTATTGTGCTTTCCCACCCCTCAGTTCCCGCTTCTCTGAAGAGGAAGGCAAAAATCATTAGTTTTTGAAGTGCTAATATCCCCAGTCTTTCTTTCTTTGTGTGTGTGTGTGTGTGTGTGTGTGTGTACATATTCAAGCATGCACGTGTGTGTGCTCATGTGTGTGCATTTAGAAGCCAGAAGCCAACATCAAGTATCTTTCTTAAAACTCTTCCCTGAACCTGGAACTCACCAGCTCTGCCAGACTAGCTAGCCAGAGAGCTATAGAAACCTCCCAGGCTCTGCACTGGGATTTCAGGCATGCACCGCCATGCCTGGATTTTCTTGTGCGCACGGAGAATCAGGGCTTGCCTCCTCATACCTATGTCCTTGTGCCTTACCAACTGAGTCATCCTCCCAGAACCTAGTATCTCTAATCTTTGCAGGAAACTATACAGAATTGAAAAACTAACCTGGATGTCCCCTCAGCCTGTGACATATTTATTTGGGAGAAAAAGTTGTGGTGGGAGAGAGTTTGGTAGGAAGAAATGGAATTTTCTAGAAAAACAGAAAATTTAAATTAAAAAAATGAAAGAAAGTTTTTTTAAAAAAAAATAAAATAAAAAAGGTTTGTTTGCTGGTGTGCTTTACCCTCAAACTCGGAGCCCTGGCCTCAGGGCCTAACTTTTGATAACTTTAATCCAATGTCATTAAAGTGTCTCATCTTCTTTGCTTCCTTCTGCCTAGTTCGTTATTTATTTTGCAATTTCACACCAAAGCCAGAAGCCACCGTTTGGGGGAGTTTCTGCTTGCTTTGTCCGTTCTCGCCTGTGGCACGGTCACCCCACAGGTCCTCCTCTGGGACAGACAACCCCTTTCTTACTCCAAAGTGACATCTGAAAAAAAGGAGCCAAGTTACTCAGGTCCCAGCTTGCTGCTGACGAGGTCTCCAAAGTGCTATAATAAGAAAATGTACCACACAATTGTTTCGCGACTTTAAATGAATCAACGAGTTGTTTTCTGTGTTATGTAAATATTCTTTCAAATATGCAGAGGCATATTTTGGAGACAATTTTACTGACAGATCTTGTTCGTAGGCACTAATGAAGAAGATGTTTTTGCAGATAATCCAAATAGCATCAGGCTCATAAAAGGAGACTGTTAGCAACAACACCGCCCGTGTTTCTCTAGTGTTTTAAGCTGGAATCCAAAAATCCCAAAGGAAGAAGATGTAATTGTTTAGAAGAGCGTAGAACCATCAAAACTACATGAAATAAGCCCTAAAATGATAAAGCAGAAGTTTAATTTGTGGCAGGATAAAACTACAAATTATATTCTCACACAGAAAACATAAAACAAGGAATCTAGGCTCCCTCGTGTGGAAGGAGCCGGCACTACCCATTCTAAATTGCCATCTTTCTCTGAACCGGTGTCCCAAATCCTGTAAATGTGTTTAAGGTCATTATTGCTCAAGCAAATGTATGTCCTTCTAGACAACAGTGTGATCATTTCTTTCAGCCCACAGTAATAGGTTCTTTCTCCAAATTTCAAGTTCTTGGGCTATTAGCTAGGCAGACCCATGTGTGTAGGTTAGCACTGCAGAAACTTCCAGCATCGATACCACTGTGGGCTATAGAGATGCCAAGTCAGCTCCCTTTGGGACTTGCCCCTTTGGGAAGATGCTAAAGCCACCATAACCTTATTTATCCCTATCTAGTGAACAGCTTCCTGCCCTTTCAACACTGTACAAATGATAGCTTATATGACCGTGGTGATCCTCAGAGTAGCCATACTGCCGTTATTTCTTTCTTTTTCTTTCCTTTTTTTTTTTGACTTTATTTTTACATGCCAACTACAGTTCCTCTTCCCTCCCCTCCTCCCACTCAGACCCCGATTCCATCCCTCAGCCACTCTAAAGAGGATAAAGCCTCCCTTTGGAATATCAAGTTGAAACAGAGCCAAGCCCCTCCCCCCAGGATCAAGGCTGAGCAAGGCATCCCTCTATAGGGAATGGGTTCCAAAAAGTCAGTTCATGCACTAGGGATAAATCCCCGACCTACCACCAGAGGCCCCACCCACTACTCAAGCCACACAACTGTCATCCATATTCAGAGGGCCTAGTTGGGTCTCATGCAGGTTCCTCAGCTGTCAATACAGAGTTACATACTACTGTTCTGTAGTCTTGAAGACATGCCAGGGCCAGAACTCCTCCACAGCAATCAATGTGACACATTTGAATTGCTTCTGCCTCATCTGAGTCTTCTTCAGCTCTCAGTACTATGAGGCTGGGATCAGTCCTTGCCACTGTGGCATCTCACAGTTTCTGACACTCAAGGTGCTTCATAACAAGGGGTTGCATACATGTCGATTCTACCCGCACATGTGACTTGCTAAAAGTAACAACCCTGATAGACATACAAGTAATAGCGTGCACATTGTGGCAGCAAGTGGCAAGGGGAATTGTGTCTATGGTGGTAAAAGCAGCTTCCTTTTGCCAACTGGACTAGAGCAGAGGACAGAGAGAGAAAAGGTCAGATGACCGACCATACCTCTTAGGCACAGAATGGCCATTTGCCTAATGGAGCCTCACCCAAGCTTCAGTGAGCATCAGACTCACCCAGAGTGGTTGTTAATTGCTGGTTTCTGGGACCCACTGTGCAGACTCTGAGCCAGTGGCTCTGGAGTCCTAGGGCTTACACCGCTCCCATACTACCAAGCAATGTTGAGGCTGTAGGACTGAGCATCACACTTTGGAAGCAGCTGATGCAAAGCAATGGTTTAATTCTAACCCAGACTACATTCAGAAACCATGAGAAGACTTCTAAAATGTTGGAGTTTCTATAATACATCCAATACAACCAAAATCAGTGAGATCTTCAAAGCAGCATTTAAAGGTCTCCCAGGCAGAAGACCCTGTGGGAAGAAGAGCTTTAACAATGTAAGGGCCATGCGTGATTCTGTAAGTGAAAGGAACATGCACTGAAATGCAGCCTCTGACTATGAGGACTTCCTTCCTCAACTCCATGGATCTTCAAACAATCCTAGGAATAAGAAAAAAAGAAAAAGAAAAAAAAGAAGCCGCCACTTAAAGAAAGAGAGAGAGAGCAAAAGAAAGAGAGAGAGAAGTCATCCATCAAGTGTGAGTTCTTGAGGTTAAGGCTGTTTTTGTTGTTGTTGTTATTTTGTCATATATGTCATGTTATTATATCGGCTTTTGAGTCAAACTTGGAACAGATGCAAGATCCAATTAGAAAAGTAGAGACATACCTTGAAAAATGAAATGCATTTTGGAAGCAGTTGGTACAAGGCAATGGTTTAATTCTAATCCAGACTACATTCAGAAACCATGAGAAGCATGGAGAATAGAATAACCTATTATTAGCAGAGCACATAGAATAACCTAAAGGTTGGCAACAACACAATCTACCACCACCCGAAACTAAAAGAGAGGCAGTGTTCCCGGAAGCAGGGTCCAATAACACTGAAGTGCAGTGGAGGCTGTGTAGACTGTGTGCTTGGCCATGAAGAAGGGCAAGGCAGGGCAGGGTCGTAAGAAAAAAAGAAGGAGGTAAAAGAGAGATGGAAGACATAAGAAGGGAAGAGAGAGACAGAGAGACAGACAGCGGGGAGGGGGGGTGATTCTATCCTCTTCGCAGCAACCTCCAACCCAACCAGAGCTTTCTTCTGGCCCATCCATTGCAGAAGCCATGTGACCTGAGAGCTTAGGAAATACAACCTGGACAGCTCAGCAGCACAGTGGGAATCAGAAAACAACATAAAGATCTAAAAGCAACCACACCGAATGACTCCGGGCCTGCCTGTGTAAGCTGAGTAATCCTGGACAAGTCACCCCACTGCTTACAAGTGGAATGTTCCAGTCTATCAAATGGAAATCACAGGTCTGAATCCAGCGGCTGAATACAGAGAAACTTCCAGGCTCTGTCATTGTGTTGAGTAAGCACCTCACAAACACTCATTTCTTCTTCTCACCTATCCTCTGCTATCAAGCAATTTGGCCTTTCCATTATCCTAAAAGTGACAGAATTCTAGGAAATGGTAAATCCACACATTAACAATGTCATCACTCCCATAATGAGAGCTAGGCCTTGTCCCCCAGGGACCTTGTTGCTGCCATCACTAAAGATGGTGACAACATTTGCTAGAGCAAGCCTTGGTCAGTAGAGTATGTTGTACAAATGCAATGCTAGAAATGTTGACATAGAGGTGTGAGGTGCAAAAAGGTCCCCAAAACATTACAGTGACATCAGGTTGGTGACCGTATGCTGTAGGATCCAGCAGTTTCTGACTTCCAATAAAATGGGAAAAGGGTAAAACATTTTCCCAGGGTGTTTTCAGATACATGTGGAACATTTTTTTTACATCTTTATTTTTTTATTCTCAATCAGAAATAGTATGCTCATCCTCTGATCACCTCCTTTGAAAGAAACTGGATTCACTTCATTCAAGAATTAATCTATTAAGAGAAAAAAAATACAACAGAAAGAAAGAAGAGAAAAGAATTAGCCAGATCTGGTGTCACTAACCTGCAATCCCAACTGCTAGGGAGGCTGAGGCACGAGAATCAGCAGTTCAAGGCCAGCCTGGGCTACGGAGTAAGTTCAAAAACAGCCTGGGTAACTTAACAAAACCCTGTCTCAAAATAAAAAATGAAAAGCAACAGTGAGAGAGCTCAGTGGCTAAAAGTGCTTGCCAGATAACCCCATGACCTGAGCTAGACCCTGAATGCAATGATGGAAGGAGAGAACAGACTCCCGGAAGTTGTCTGCTGACCTCCATCATTACACATGTGCTATGTGTGCATCTGTATGCACACACACAATAATAAATTTAATAAAGACACTTTCAAAAGTAAAATGAGAGTAGGGGCTAGTGGGGGGATACAGCACTTGGCTAGCATGTGTGAGGCCTTTAGTTCCACTCCCAGAATTACAAAACATGAGAGAAGAAGGACAGAGCAGGAAGAGGGACTAGGTAAGAAAAGAAAAAAGAAAAATATAGAATATAGTTTGGGGATGCCTAGGGTGACAGGATTTTCTTGTTAGACTATTTGATAGAAAGCAAAATTACTGAAGACCAATGACAAGTGCAGGGGGTGGGGACAACTAGAAAGATGGTTCCGTGGTTAAGAGTACTTGCTGCTCTTTAAAGGAGCCTGGGTTCAATTACTGGCACCTACACGGAGGCTATTTGTAACTCTAGTTTCAGGAGATACAACATCCTCATCCAGCCTCCACAGGGCACATGGTATACAGACTTATATGCAGACAAAACACTCTGTTTTAGTTAGGGTAACTTTTGCTGTGAAGAGACACCATGATCACAGCAACTTTTCTAAAGCAAACATTCAATTGTGGTGGCTCACATACAGTTCAGAGGTTCAGTCTATTATTGACTGAGCAAGATGGCATGCAGGCAGACATGGTGCTGGAGAAATAGCTGAGAGTCCTGCATCCTGCAGGCATCAGGAAGTGAACTGACTGTCACACTGAGAAAAGCTTGAGAAAAAGAGACCTCAAGGCCCACCCCCACAGTGACATACTTCCTCTAACAAGGCCACACCTCCTAATAGTGCCACACCCTTTGGGAGCTATTTTCTTTCAAACCACCACACATCCATATACATAAAGCAAAAAACTTTTAATAAAAAAAGTCTTAAGAAAATACTTCACTCAGCTTTCTTGATGGATTCAATGCAAGTCTCTAAATTTGTTTTATTTCCTTCTTAAACTCAGAGTTAGCAAATAACTTTAAAGGTTTCTTCCAACCTACAATTATAAAGTTTTGTTTTTGTTTTTTTCTGGAAAGAAATTGAGCTGAAAAGAAACATCTTATCCCACTGAAAATTCATTAGTTGGGTTTTAAGGTCTAGCTTTTATTGTTTGTTATTTTTATTTTGTTTTATTTTTTAAGACAGGGTTTCTCCATATGAAACCTTTACTGTCCTGAAACTCACTCTGTAGACCAGGCTATCCTCAAACGCACCACTTGCCTCTGCCTCCCAAGTGCTGAGATTAAAGGCATGCCACCACTGTCCAACTGGGGTCTGGCTTTTTAACAGAAACATAGATTAAAATATGACTCCGTGACTCCCTCCCTGAGAAGCAACAGCGCTGTGATCAAGAGCTGGGGCTGAGGTTCAAGTCCATGGAAGAGGGGCTACTTGATATGAATGATGCCATGATTTCCACCCTGACACACACATAAACACATGTGCACATAAGTGACTGTGAGCACACACAACACACACCTGTGTGTCAGTGGAATGTCATTTACATAACTTTTCTGAACCCCCATAGTTAAACAAGATGATTCCCTGGCCTGAGTGTTGGGAGACTGAATGAGCCTTGTGCACGGCTCACTGAACAGTCCCAGTGCTGGGCATGCATGTGGCATCACTTAGTTAATCATTCTGCTAAGGGGAAAATAAAAGCTTTTTTCTTTTCCTTTTTCTTGGTCAGTATTTCAGAACTTTGCAAGATACTATGCCAGCCAAAATTTATCACCCGGAAAGTGTTTTAAAATTCTGAGGTCAACTAAATAGTTATTCAAAAATAAAATGAACTTGTAGAGAAGGCAAAGATTCATACTGAAACACAAGCTTGGCAAGCAGGCTTTCTTGCTTGCTTGTTACTAATGCAAGCGTTAGAATAACAATAACAGCCCTCTACTCAGGTAACACTTCTCCCAAAGACTTGGTTGTATTTTTTTTTTCCAAAGCTATTTTCTTGGCTAGAGGAAATAATCCCACTTGAAATAAGTTGTGTTTCGTAGGAAATAATAATTATGATGTTTTTTTACAACCTGAAACTTTATTGAAGGGAAAAAATGATATATGCTCTGTCATCTTCAATATTATTTTTAAAAGCATCACATTTTAAAACAGACTTTCTTATTAATTATTATTATTAACAATAATAACACTAATTATAATCATCAGCCACTGGCAGCTGCTGAGACAGGGGAATGAAAGGCTCCATAAAAGCCTCTTCAAGTTTAAGGTTTTCATGCAACATATAATTTTAAAATCCTGAAAATAGATTTAAACACAAGTAATTCTCTATTTGTTTCCTTAATTGTGTTGTGACGTGAGAAATTCCTTCCTATTGAACCTGTTCCTTCCAGCTGCACAGGTACCAGCTCTTCACACCCCTAAAACATACATTCAACAGAGACAGAAACCATAATAAACTCCACTAGGGTCTGGAGTAAACCACGGATTGACTTTCTTAATCTTGAGCTGGCAAGGTGACGCCGTGGGTAAATGTACTAGATGTCAAGCCTGGCAACCTGAGTTTGATCTCCAGGACTCACACAGTGGAAAGAGAACTGACTCCCCTACGCTGTCCTCTGAGTCCACAAGTGCTCTGTGGCAAGTGTGTGCATTAACACACAGTAAATAAGTAGGTATAACTGGAACTCCAAAATCAATAAAAGAAGTAAAAAAATAATCATCATCATTTTAGTTTCCATGAGAAGACTCTTGAGGAAGCTGGGCTACTTCCGGGACCTGTGGTGAGTGACAGTAGGTATTCTTATGCAATTCCCTATCATTGCTCTCTTCCCCAGTCTTATCTGACTGTATTGCTTTCAATAGCTTCCCTTATGTCTATATGGACTGTGGTATGCTCTCTCTGTTCATATCTATTCTAGTTCCTTAAACTTAAAGAAAGTAAAAACATGTACTATCCCTTTAGTACCAAGAACACAAAAAAAAAAATAGTCACTAAAGTTTTACGGGTGACGTTGATTAGTCCAAGCCCAGTGCAATACCAGGAAGTTACCTGAAATCTTCTGGTGCATCCTACCACACCAGACAGTCGAGCATTGGCACTGGTTTGGGTAGTTAACCATGTTGGCCATTACTAAGGCTCACCAAAACTTGCCTCTCCTCTCCTTCATAGAAATGCAAAAGGCTGAACGTCCCAGCTTTCTCACAACTGCAGAGGCCAAGAGTATGTCTGGCCAGTTAATAACAGGAAAATGAGGCTCACTCGCACACAAGGATGGTGTGTGCCTCCTCCACACTCTCCTCAATAGTGGCATACTAGAAGCTTAGCCATACAACATGGACGGCTGGTGCAGGCAGGTGCTGTGGCCTATAGCAAGACTTGCATGGACTGAGATTCCAACTTTTACTCATGAGACTTAGCCTATTCTAATTGGTTCATGAACCAATTAGAAATCTACAAGGAGAAAAAAAATAAGCAATAAGTGTAGGTTAGAAGGGGAGGCATTGCTCTGGAGATAAATGTTCATATCAGTCTAGCTATGACTAAGCAATAGGTGTTAAACTAAGACGTAAGAATTTCACCAGAGATTACAGTGGAAACAATGGCTTTCTACATCAACAAATATTTTTAGTTTAACAGTTCTCTAGGTTTTCCAGACATTAAGATCAACCAAATATGAGGTTCCAATCAAAATTTATATTTAAAAAAATCACCATGAATAAGAGTCAACAGAAACAAAACTGGACAGTCAAATTTTTCAGATATTTAAATTTCTGCCTACAGATTAAAAAAATACTCATGTGTAATTGTGAATTACAAAAATTATCAAAATGTAAAACATACATAATTTATAAATTAAGAGTAGCAATTGCTAAAGACTAAAGATTAAAAATCAGAAAACAGAGGTAAAAATTAAATCAGCAAACTGAAGGTTTGATCTGAGGAAATTATTCCATATTTGGAAAAGAGGAACAAGAAAGTGAAAACTAAAAGAATAACTGGTTGATATAATATAGCGAAAAGTAAAACCCTTCATAACAGACCAAGTGTGGTGGCACAGGCCTTTAATCCCAGCACTCAAAACGCAGAGGCCACTGGATCTCTGGGAGTTCAAGGCCAGTGTGGTCTACAGAGTGAGTTCCAGGACAGCCAGAGTTACACAGTAAGATTCTGTCTCAAAAACAGATAATAAAAACCTCTAAAATAAAATGAAGAGGAGACAACAGTTGAAAAGACAGTGACATAATTTTACAGATCTAAACATATGAATTCTCAGATACTGGAAGCAGCATGTTGTTGGAACAAGCAATCTTTTCAGATCTGTCTTATGAGGAATTCAATTGTTCCACAGTGAGAGGACCTATCTGGTCTATCATTTTGCTTAGTCAGAAGCTCCTAGGTAGTTCTTATGCTACACTAGATTTGAGAACCAATAGATATTACAAATTAATCAGGGCTGATGACGTGACTTGTAGGTAAAGCATTTAATGTTAAGCTTGGTGACCCAGAACCTACATAGCAGAAGGCAAGAAGTGACTCCTAACTGTCCTCTGACCTCTGCAAGTGTGTGATGAAATGTGTGAAACTGCCACACACATGCACACACACATACACATGCATGTACACACACATACACATGCATGCACACACACACATCTGACCTCTGCAAATGTTTGATGAAACGTGTGAAACTGACACACACATACACACACACACACACACACATGCACATACATATCTGACACACACACAATTTTGTTGTTTTGAGAGGTAAAGAATGCTTTACTTCCCGCCTGCATATCTAGACATGTTTTAAACTGCTGTTTACAAATTTTAAAAAGATTGTTGAAAGTTAAAAGGCACATCAAAAAGCCGGCAGCTGGATTGTGAGCCACATCTCTGTATTTGTTGGGTTTTGCTTTGTGTTAACCTCAGTGCCTGACAGGAACAATCAAGGGAGTCAGAGTTGATTTTCATTCATAATATAGGAGAGTTTCAGTCCATCATGGTGGAGAAGCCATGGTCATCACCTAGCCCATGCTCCAGTTCCCTTCTCCGGCCACATCCACTTGCCCTTGGTCTTCTACACCATGTGTTTAGTTATCTTCTTTCTAGACATCCTCTCCCTTTAAACATTTAAACACAGCCCTTTTGTACTTTTATATAACTTATACACATGTATGTATAAACTTATATCTTAGTTCTATAAATGCAAGAAAACATGAAATATTTATCTTTACAAGTCTGGGCTTTTTTTCTCTTACCCTTCAAGTATGTACCCTGGAAAGCCATAGCTGGGTCAAGAAGAGGTGGCTTCCATCCAACTCTTTCTAGAAACTTCCACTCTGATTTTCATATTGCTATACCAGTTTGCATTTCCACCAACAATTTTTCAGGGGTCCTCTCCTGCCTACATTCTTGCTAGCATTTATTGTCTGTTCTCGGGATAAGCTGTCCTGAATGGTGTGAAGTAGACTCTCAATGTACTTTTATTTCACATCTTCTTAATATCTAAGGATATTGAACATTTTTAAAAAAATATTTATTGACCATTTGTATTCTTCCTTTTGAGAATTTTGTACTCAATTCATTATTCCATTTACTCCCTGGGTGACTTTAGGGAGTTGGTTTAATTTTTTGGTTACTTATAGATCGTAGATATTAATTCTTTGTCAGATACACAGTTGGCAGAGATTTTTTCTTTAAACTGTCTTGTCACTCTTCTGACTGTGAAACCCAATTTTACTTCATAGAAAAGGGAGGATGGATAAAGATTAGGATTTAATTTTATAGTTAAGAAGTTAGAAGAGAAAAGAAAACAAAGAGCTGAAGAGGAAAGAAGTAAATGGCATAAAAACCAAGAGGAGACAAAGGGATGTGTTCAAAGGATGCTCAACTCTCCATGCTGGTAGCTCTTAACCTTTATCTTCCTAAAATCATACCTTTACTTATTTGTTGGAGATTGCACATTTACACAATGTATTTGATCATATCCATCCACTATACCTCCCTCCAGCTCCCTCTCGTGTTCCCAAACCCTGCCTCCCTCCTAATTTCTTGTCTTCCTGGTTGTTAATAAACCCAACCTTAATTACTGCTTTCCATGTGCACATGGGTGTGGTTTCAGCCACAGGGGCATTGATAATCAACTAGCATTCATGTCCCCAGACAATCATCAATTCCCAATAGCTCCTCCACCAAGGGTGAGGCCTTGGAGTCTTCTTCCTCCAACTTTGAACTTTGGCTGGTTTGAGCTTGTACAGGTCCTTTGCATGTAAACCACAACTAGTCAGCATTTCATAGCTCTCCTTCCTAGTTACTTGCTCCTACATTTCAGCTCACACTTCCACCATGTTCCTCGAGCTTTGGATGGTAGGATTCATTCACACACAGCTAATTATACTTGACACTTTGGCCAGCTATGAGTCTCTGCATTAACTGCTACCCACTGCAAAAAGAAGCTCCTCTGGGGACTGGAAAGATGGCTCAGCAGTTGAGAGCACTGATTGCTCTTCCAGAGGACCAGGGTTTGAGTCCCTGCACCCACATAGCAGCTCACAACTGTCTGTAGTTCCAGTTCCAGGCAAATACCAAGGCAAATAAATAAAAAAGTTAAAAAAAAAAAAAAGTTCCTATGACAAAAGTGGAAAGCAACACAAATCTATGGGTATAAATATTAAGAAGGTAGTTTGATAACATGACCATTTCATATAGCAACAAAGGCTGTAATCTCCCCAATCATGGGCTTTTGCCAGGTTAGTAGTAGTAGGCATGAAATCTTCCTGTAAAACAGGTCTCATTTCCCATCAGAGAGTAGTTGGTTGCCCCTCAACTATCATGTCACTATTACACCAGTGGACATCTTTTGCCAGGAAGATCAGCTAAGCTTTATTTTTCACAGAATCACCCAGAGGGAGTAAAGTGTGGACTGGTTTCCTCTACCCCAAAGGCTTCTAGTTCAGTAGGTGCAGGATGTGCCTAAAGTTTTGCATTTATAACTCACCCCTAGGTGGCGCTGGTGGTGACGGTAGTCTAAGGACCAAAATTTAAGAATAACTATTTTAAATGAATGTTTTAAAATTCTAACCAAAATAATCATAGGGACCCTTTTAGTTCAAGTTGCAGAAAGTATAGTACATATGTGCATTTATCTTCATTCCTTTCTTAAATCCATAAATGTAAAAATAAAATTGGAGGAAATCTATCAGCAGGTAAACACAAAAATAAAGCTTTGGAAGAAATCCATAGGACTTACAACAGAAAAGGCAACAGACAAACACAGCCTTCTTTAGGATTAGAAGGGCACTGGATTTCTGTTGCTAAAACCCACACAGGAGCAAGGTCAGTAAAGGATGTGTTAATAGAAAACTAGAGGAAATTAATGAAGGAGAAAAAGAAAAAGTAGGAAAAAAAGAGCTCTCAGCAAAATAAGCAAGAAAACAATTTGGCTTCAAGCGCCCTCAGATCTTCTAGGGAAGATCTATACAGACAAAGATGCAGGTGTCAAGGTCAGTCCAACTGAGTGATTAGGAATGCTGAGAGGGATTCCACACAGTAGAATTTAACCTAGTCCTTTAACCGCCATATCTTAGGAGAATTGTATGTGTTTCTTGAAGCTATTTTTTAATGTTTTCTCTTCCAGCACATTTTGTGTTATCAGTAGGGCTTAAGCCATTACCAAGATTATTAATTGCTAAAGGGAATTACTAATTTTAAGTGCCTGGTTCAAAAAAATAGCATTTGACACATATCCATAGAGTCAGTGAGCAAACAGAAATGAGTAACTCAGTGGAGTTGTAGCTCAATCCGTGAGTATGTGTCTAGCACGTTTAAAGCCCTGGGTTTGACCCCCATCATGAAAAGGAAAGAGGAAGAGATGAATAATCATAAATTTCATTAGAAAAGATTTAAAAGAATATACATTACATGTATATATACTTTAAAGTATATACATAATATACATTATGTATGTGTTCAAAGGAATATAGTTTTACTCCAGAGACCATGAAGTCCAGAAACACTTGCTCTGTAATCTAGCCTCCAGTGGATGTTTGGTATTAGGGAAGAGTCTAAAGCAGAGAAGAAATTTTAAAATATAACTAGATTATTGTTTAAATTTAAATTAGAGGGATATTTGAATATTGTATCTTTTACATTTGTAAACAAGGTAAAGGAAACTCAGTGATATTAAATTAATCCATCAATTGAGCTTTTTGCTTTTTGTCCATCTATGGGCATGTGCATGTATGTACATGTGGGCATACATATGGAGGTCAGAGACAACATTGGGTCCTGGTTCTTGCTTTCTATTTTGTCTGAGACAAGGTTTCCCAGTGGTTTTCCAGTGTGCAGTAGACTAACTAACCTGCCAGCCAACTCTGGGGCATTCTCTTGTCTCCATGCCCCATCTCCCGGTAGGAACACTGGAGTTACAAGTGTACTCAGCTCTATGTGGTCCTGGAGATCTGAACTCAGCTCCTCATGCTTACATAGCACATGTTTTACCCACTGAGCGGTTTGTTCAGCCTTCTGCTCTCCTAAGAAAGATTTCTAGTTTAAAGAGAACACTTAACAGTAATTAGATTTTTATATGGTGGTATAAAATTAAACTTGGCTTATTTAGAAAGAAGTCTTTGTTTGATCATAATTGGCACCAATCTGGGGACAAACACGGAATTTGCAAGGCTCCTTAAATGGAATTTAATGAGAGTAACTTTCCACCTGCACAAGCCTCACAGACTTGGAGCTGTGAGTGCCTGCCTACCAGCATCATATGGCAATATCCATTCTTCATCTTTATGGGTGCTGCTCTCCCCAGAGGACGTTTTCTTAGACATTTAAGGTGAAAACCTTTTATTTCTTAGAAAGAAATAAACAGGAAGTGTGGGGCACTTTTTACTGATGTTTCAAATGTCCAAGCCATTCAGTTTATTATCTTAACCCCCATCTTGTTCCTTTGCCACGCGACCACCACACCCGCCACACGACCACACCAGTGGACTCCACACGCACAATCTAGCATATTTTACTGCTAACTACAAGCTATGCTGTGTGTCTTAGTAGTGTAAGTATATGGATCGAAGTGTCTTCTTGCCCCAAAACAACCTTCCTGTCGCTTGGCTCCCCAGCTTGCATCAGAACAAACTACCTGAGTTCAAGCAATTTGAGTCTCTTGACATCTTTCTGCCACCTGGGAGCACTACTGATGGATCCAAGTGTGAGATGCTGTATGCTAGCGCCACCTGTTGTTGAAAAGCTAACATGACTGTGACTTGAGACTACAAATTGGACTGGTATTGGCTCTAATTGACTGGTATTATCAAATGCTGAAACTACCATTTTGTTTAACCTACGGAAGAAGTACCATGGCCCTAAAGCATTCCAAGCAATTGTGCTTTTCCTTCAATTTTATTTATGATTCACAAAGACTATTCTCATTTTTGTACTATTCCATTTGACTAATTTTATTTAAAAAAAAAAAAAAAGATAAGTATAAAGATATATTCCAAACACAGAAAGAGACTGGGAAGTTAAATAATAAATTGGACAAAAAATATGGACAAAATTGTCAGTTTTGTCAATTCAAAAGTTTAGGTTGTAAAGTTAGGGGGTTGCTGGAGAGATGGCTCAGAGGTTAAAAGCACTGGCTACTCTTCCAGAGGTACTGAGTTCAATTCCCAGCAACCACATGGTGGCTCACAACCATCTATAATGAGACCTAATGCCCTCTTCTGGCATGCAGGCAGGACACTGTATACATAATAAATAAACAATTTTTAAAAAAAGATATAGAGTTGGGTGTGGTCATGCACTCTTGTAATTCCAGCACTTGGGAGATTGAGGTAAAAAAGATCAAGAGTTCAAGGTCATCCTCAGCTACACAGTAAGTTAAAGAAGAGCCTGGACTGCATGAGTCCCTATCTCAAAGCACACATAAAATGGAGATACATATGGAAGCATTATATGATGCCCATTGTTATGTGCATGTTTTGTGTTTTTATGATTTGGCTGAAAATAAACATAAATCGGTACATTTTATATTGGTTCCAAGACTTCAACTATGGTCACATAAACATAGTTTAGTAAGTTTGCCACTTAAACTTCAAGAATTGGCTTGCAAAAAAAATTTAAAGATCCAATTTCTAAGTAAAACTTCTCTCTATGATTAGGTTCAAATTTTAAATATTATATTTATTTTTCATTCCCTGCCCCCAGAAGCTGGAAGTGTTGTGTGTATGAAAATCATAATCATGTAGAAAGGTGACCATCACTGAGGTTTCTGGCCATCTCCTAATACCCTTTAGACCTTTAGTTCTCAGAGAGTGGACAACAGGCTAACACTGGGGACCAGAGGACCAGGATGATCCTCTGCAGAAGGTACTGAAAGATCTCATTTCTATGTGGAATCTAAAAGAGCCAGGCTCACAGAATCAGAGAGAATGGTGGTTACCAGCACCTAGGAGATGGGAGAAATGGAAAGATATTGGTCAAAGGGTATAAAGTTTAATTATGATGAATATGTTATACAGGTGGTTCTCAACCTTCCTAATGCTGTGACCCTTTAATATGGTTCTTAATGTTTTGATGATCTCCAACTATAAAATTGTTTTTGTTACTACTTCATAACTGTAACTTTGCTACTGTTATGAATCATAATATGTTATGAATCATAATATAAATATCTGTGTTTCCATGGTCTTGAGTGATCTCCAAAGAGGTCATAACTCACAGGTTGAGAATCACTGCTATAAAGGATTCTATTACTGATTATTAATAATTTTTTGTCATATGTATGTATGTATGTGTCACTCTCTTCATGACCGCTACTCAGCCAAACACAGTAAACCTCTTCTGAGGTATTTGTAGCATATATCCTAGTTATTTGTACAGAATCTTTCACTCCCTAAATTATAAACTTCTCAAAAGCAAAAACTGTGAATCTGAATCATTTCCACATAGTCTAGCAAGACTCTATTCCCTGTGGGCACTTTACAGATATTTGTAATAGAAATAACCAAATGTTTTTTTAAAAAAAAATCAGAGTGGATTATCCCACAGTGTGGGAAAACATCTTTAGGATACTGAGATGCCCACCTCCTCTCCTCATTTGCTTTACGTCTCCTGGCCGACAGGAACACTCAGGAATTCTACTATGTGCTATGGAAATGAATGAGACAGAGTAGAAGGATCTGAGGACATTGAACAGAGGAGACTTTGCAGACCCGACTCCTCAGCTGGTACTCAGAGTGCTGCATGGACGTTGTCCTGATCGTGAACAATAACATTTCATAAAGTACTGATAACCTAATGGGGGACATGCCAATGTCCTTTGGAACGCCTTTGATCACATTAATATATTTCTTTCCTGCTTGGGGCTCGGAGAATGAGGATGACAGAGAAGACAGAGAAGAAGCAAGTGGCAGAAAAGAGTGGTCCAAGAGAAATGAAAGGTCCAAGGAGCAGGTTAAAAGGGCTAGAGGTGATGGATAACCTTCGGGGTGTCTGACTGGTACCTCACTCTGCCCATGGCCCCAGCTGGTCTTTGATCTTCCTATCAGCTCATCCCATCTGCCTCCTGCTTGGGAGATCCAAGAGTGGGGATGCTGCTATGTCTTCCTTTGCTTAGCAGCTCCATCCACAGTTCTGTTTCCTTTGGGCCTGAGTGCATATACACATGTATCTAGAATTGAAGAGACTCAGTGGGGGCTACAGCCCAATGTCAGAGCACTTGCCTAGCATGAATAAAGTCCCAGGCTCTAGACTAGATTGGAGGGGCAGCATTGTGGGTCAAATTATATTCCCCAAAATGATTTGTTTGAGTAATGGCCTCCAGATACCAAAAAATGTGGCCCTGTGTGAAAATGGGTCAGATATCATTGATTTGCAGAAGTAATTAAGTGAACATAAAATCATACTGGAATAAAGTAGGATCTGATCCTACAGTGCCTTTAAAAGTAAAGGGGGATGATTCACACACACACACACACACACACACACACACACACACACACACACACACACACACACGCTCCCAGCAAGCACCACCAGCAGCTATGTGACAATGGAAATGAGAGCCAGAACAATGCAGTAGTAAGCTTTGGAACAGGGATATCAGCCCCCATCAGAAGCAGAGGAGGCCAGGAGGGATTCTCCCCAGAGACCTCAGAACAGGCATGGTTCTGCTGATGCTCTCAAGCCTCCATGCCTATGAGAGAACTCAATTTTGAACCATCCAGTGTGTGGCCATTTGCACAGCACTGATACGAAACTGATACAGGGACTAAGGACCTTGAGTAATCAGAGAACTCAGAGCAAG
This sequence comes from Sigmodon hispidus, assembly GCA_004025045.1. Classification (NCBI taxonomy): domain Eukaryota; kingdom Metazoa; phylum Chordata; class Mammalia; order Rodentia; family Cricetidae; genus Sigmodon; species Sigmodon hispidus. The sequence continues at coordinate 63,363 of PVIH01006249.1, read as the reverse complement.
AAGAAAGCTATGAAAGTTCTCCCCTCCTGAGGCAGAAGCTAATCCATTTGACTCATGTCACTAAACAATGCAGTCTGCACTACTTAGAGAATATTTTGTAACATTAAGTTCTGACCAGGCAATTTCACTTTATTAAGGTTTGAAATCTCAACCAGAACAAAGAAGCTGCCACTGAAAAGAAGAAAACAGGGGAGTCAACCAACTCTTGGCATCCAATAGTTGTTTAATAAATACTTGATGAATGAATGCATGGAAATGGAATTATCAGAAAACATCATAAGACATAAAAGCAGAACTTCTGATCCTGAGCCCCAGAAGATAGAGCTTTCATGGTCTGAACTGAGAAACTCAAGAGCCACAAGGGAGCCCCAAAATTCAAGAGTAAGCCTGGCATAAAATGTGTATGAAGCAATATGCTTTGTCAGTCCAGAAAGAGCTGTAGAATCAGGTAAGCAGAATGGATGGATTCTAGGATGGATCTGAGAGGTAGTGGAACATGTACTCACTGCTCATAAAGCATGTAGTGAGGCAAAATAATTGCTCATGATGCAAGCAAAGAGTGTTTCATCTTTCTTCATTATCACAGTTTCCTCCCCAGCATCTTTTATCTCTTGAAGAAATTGTCAAAAGGCTCTCACTATATGAGATGTCGGCCATGTTCCCCTCCTTAACAATTCATGGGAATCTCTCCTTCCCCAGCACCCAAAGACCAACACCAGCATCCTGCATCCATTTCCTTCGATTTAAACGAAATACTCAGAGCAATTGCTGTCTGGCTCCATCTTAAAGACTTCCAGCCATCTCAGGAGTTAAGCTTTTCTTTGCTTTGCGTTCTCTGAGTGTCTCTGCCCAATTGAAGTTCTGAAATAGTGGAGTATTCTAGCTGCCCAGACATCTACTCACATGAACTGTACTGACTGTAACTGCAGAACTTGCTTTACATTTTTGACTTAATTTAAATGTAAACAGTTGTTCATGGCTGGTGCCTACTATCTCGACAAGCAGTCCTCCAATTGTTGGTCACTGTTAGGTGAGAAAATGAGCCAGAAGAGCAACTTGGGGCCCCAGACTGGCCACAAAGCTAAAGGGTAAACTGAGGATAGTGACTACAATGATCTATGTTTCCCTGGCCCAGAGCTAGCTAATATGGAGGGAGCTCACGATATTAAATTCAGGCTAGCTACCTTCTGTCTCAAACATCTACCTTGGCTTTGGGAGCCACACAAAACAGAGTGACTACAAGGTTAAAACCATCAGAAAGGAATGGGTTAATCCTTTTTTGTTTTTAATTTCCTCAGTTGTCCTAAGGAGGCAGAGGTCAGGCTTGTGCCCAGGCTCAAATCATCCCAAACAAAATGCAGTTTTCACTCCAACTTCAAGAAAAGCTTTAATAGAGGAAGACTCCCAGGATTTTTTTTCTGTTGTTGTTTTGTTTTTTCTGTCTGTTTGTTACAGGCTGGCTCACCTTTTTCCGGGAGAGGGATCTATAATCTTAGGCTACCTCCTCAGAGGGCCAAGATGACTTTCCAGTTCTCCAGTGGTTTAAATTTGAGACATTCTTTAGTATTATGGAAAGACATTGAGATTAAAAACCCTGCATTTTCTACCATCTCCTCCTGTTACTACTGATAAAAGTTTGGGCAAGCCATTGATTGCAGTTTTCAGTTGTTTTGTTTTTATTTTTTTATATTGCTGTTCACTTAAAAAAATATTTATTTTTATTTTGTGTCAATTGGTGTTTTTGAGGGTGTCTTGGAGTTACAGACAGTTGTTAGCTGCCTTGTGGTTGGTGGGAACTGAACCTGGGTCCTCTGGAGGAGAAGTCAGTGCCCTTAACCAGTGAGCCATCTCTCCAGCCCTCACTTAAATATTTTAAATGAGAGCTTTCCACCAGTTTCTCCCAAACTGATGCTCTTAGGAATTTCACAAAAGAGTTGGGCAGTGGTACACACATCGTCCAACGCTGGCCGCTGGCCGTAGGGAGGCAGAAGTGGTGGATCTCCATAAATTCAAGGCCAGCCTGGTCTGCAGCGGAACAGCCAGGACTGTTCCTGTCTGGGGAAGCAGGGAAGGAAGGGGGGATTGCATAAAAGAATAAGAGTTTAAATAATTGTTCTATTTTTTTAAGCTTAACATCAGAATTATCCACTTAACCACAAAAATACTACCCAGAATGTTCTCTTCAGCTACCGCATCTTAGTTGTGTCCCCAGATTTCAGTGGAGGACTAAATCTCCTCAAGTATAAAGTCTCTCATAACTTCCGGAATTAACGTGGAACTGATATTTAGCCGCCTCGACTGAAAATGAACCTAAATCCTTCATAGTCTAGGGGCTTAGGGACAGCAAGTCATGTTTTCTGAAAAGAGATTTGTCTGTAGACTGCAGAGATTGGCTGGCAAAGTCGCCCAGGAATGTGCCTGCGGGGGATGGAGTGGGAGAATGAAGTATAATTTCACAGGTGACCTGCCTTCTAGTCTAGGACCAAAGGCTTCAGTCAGAGGCTCCTGCGCGTGCGTCTCTGTTCAGCTTCTTTCTTTGAGTCTGCTAAGAAGATGATGCTTGCCCTTTTTTTTTTCAGTTCTGGAAATCAATTCGGCTTCTAGCACCACCCTGGATCGTCCCATCCCCCAGCTTCATTTTCTATTTGCTTTGAGAGACTTCACTCACTGCTTTTTAAAAAAAAAAAAAAAAAAAAAAAAAATCAAAAGCAGATCTGTCCTTACGAGAGACACCTGAGAACTTTCCAGTCTCTGAACATTCTGGGGACTTAGTAAAGACTATTTAAATACCAAGCCGTGTCTTAGGGAAAATCTGATTCCTCCTTAAGAGGCGATCCCCACATCCTCTGCTTATACCAAACATACTTTCCCTTAGCCCTGGAAGCCGACCTGGCTGCTATTAACCCAGGAGACACTTTGAACAAGAAAATAAGCTCTTTGGTTAAGGCACAAATATGAACTCCACAAAATGAGGTGACAAGAGATAATTTGCCTTACCACTTCTTTATCTCTTTTTTAACTGTGAACTTACTAAATTCTAATACATTTTTGGTTACACATGGCAGCTATAGTGAAGCCTGTAAAAATGACTTGAAATCCCCATATCAAGTAAAGCGTGGAGATTCGGTTTCATTTTCAAAACTGCTCTGTGGAGACATAGGCCCTACAAAGCAATTCTCATTTTACTCCATTATAGCTCCAACAGCTGTGGGAGGAATTATAAAATGTATTTAACTCAATCTGAAATTTAGAATTTTGATCTCGGAAGAAAGCTTTTGCAAAGTATAATATTTTGAAAGAGTCTCACACCTGCTTTTTAAAAAGGGGTGGGAGACTTAAAACTTTGATAAAACATGAACAAACAAGAAACACTGTAAAATTTTAACAAAGGCCTACCCCCCACCAAAAGAATGCTTCGGCTCTACATACAGTATGCAATCTACTTTGCATATCTATATGGATTAGTAGCATTTTTTCCCCATCATCCTCCCAGGCACATCATATATTACCACAGACAAAAAGAAGCCTTATACAGACTCAAGTCAACACTTACTTTTTTTCACATATAAGTAAATATTACTCATACTTGGTCATAAATATTTCTGTTTTCTGAAATGTAGGCAGGCTTATAAATGCAATGTAGCTTTCTCAGGTTATATCCATCCCTTTGATGTGTTAGCTAATCAGGACTCAGCGCCACAGTGATTTTTTTAAAAGTCTTTTTATCACAGGTATCCATGGGAGTATGCAAAATGCTCATTCTGTGGGGCCGCATGTCTGTACTGATGATCCATGGGACATATACCTGCCTTCCCCTCTACCACAAGCAAGCTTCTGATAGGGCTCATGCCACTGTTTTATCTGCATCTTATGGTGAAGTGTAATTCATCATTGCCATCATCTCTGAAGAAAATTACAATACAGAATGTGTATCTTTTTCTGCAGCCTTGATAATTTTAGTATCTGCATTAGAGAAAAATAAATAATTCTGTCTATGTATGTGATGCATGAATATGGATATGTAGATGTGTGAGCCCTGTGCATACATGCAGAAGCCAGAAGAGGCTGTCAGGTGACTGTTTTGGGTAGGCTGACAGGTCAGTGAGCTCCACCTGTCAATCCATCTCCCAGTGTTGGGGTTACAGGTATGTGCATCTGTGCCCAGCTTTTGATATGGGTGCAAGGGAGTCTAAGTGAGGTCCTCAAGCTTGTCCACTAAGCCATCTCCTCAGACCCCAAACAAATATTCTTATATTTATGTGTTAGGCCTCATGTGCTATCTCACTGATATTTTTCCTATTTTAAATTCATCATAAGACTTTCAGGGAAACTTATAAACACTCTACAATCATCCACAGTGGAATGGTTCTGAGTCTTCCTTTGACCATGGGTACCACACTCTGAAGCTGTAAAGTCGCCTGTAAAACCAACCCAGAATTTTCATGGAATCTATACACATCCTCCCATATACTTTAAATTATCTGTAAATGGCTTATAATGCTTGACACAATATAAATTCTCTCTGTATATGATAGTCATATTGTAGCATTAAGGAATAATATCCCCCCGAAAGTTTATATAGACACAATCTCTTCTGAGTATTTTCTTGGAGTGTGTGCCTGCATATGTGAATGTGTGTGTGTGTGTGTGTGTGTGTGTGTAGTTGTGTGTGCATGAATATGGGGGCCAGAGGTCAACATAAGGTGACTTCCTTAATTTCTCTGCACCTTCGTTTTAGACACAGGGCCTCTCAGTGGACCCGGGGCTTACCCATAGGACAAGCTGGATGGTCCAGAAATTCCTGTCCCTATCTCGACAGTACTAGTATTGCAAGCCTGTACCTCCATGTCTGTCCTTTTACATAGGTACTGGGGATCCAAACATCGGTCCTCATATTTACATATTAAAGAATTTACTAACTAATCAAATATTTTGGACATGTGTGTGTATATATATGTATAAGTAATATACTAAATATATATATGCATATATATATGGATTCAGAACTAGAACAGAGAGCACTAATTATACTCTGTCTAATAACCTGTTGTTATATTTCTTCATATCTATATTTAAATAAAACCCAAAATGTAGTGGGATTATGTTGTTACATTGTAAATAATTGTCCCACCTACTGGTTTGATTAAAAACCTGATTGACTGAAGGCAGACAGGAAGTATGGACTGGGTACCAGACTGTGAGAACTCTGGGAACAGGAAGAGCAGAGCAGAGAAGCCAGAGAGAAACCAATGAGCCACTACAATGAGACGCCAGTAGAGGAAAGAAGTTGAAATGTTGCTCTGAGAAAGGATACTGAGCCTCATGGCTGAACAAGATAAGAATCTTGGGTTAGTTTAAGGGTAAAGAATTAGCAAGTTATATGCCTGGGCTCTAGGTCAATCAGCATAAAATTAATATAAGTGTCTGCGTGTTTCTGTTGGACTGTGGGTCTGTGGGTCTGCGGATCTGGACCATAGGCCGGCCAGGCCAGAAACTTATTACTACACCAAAATCTTCTTGTGTAGTTTGTGTATAGCCAAGATGCTGAACAAATCAGGCACACAAAACGGGAGAGAAGTAAAAGTCTGTTGTAGAACTATTGGTAATAGATCCAAAAGGATGCACATTCTTACCCCAAAGGGCATTAGCTCAGCTATGTTCATGGCAGCATTATTTGTAATAGCCAAAACCTGAAAACAATCTAGATGCCCCTCAGGTGAAGAATAGATTTTCTTAAAATGTAGTACATTTACACAATGGAGTACTACTCTGCAGAAAAAAAAAATGACATCCTGAAATTTTCAGGCAACTGGATGGATCTGGAGAGTATCATCGTGAAAGAAGTAACACAGATCCATAAAGACAGGCATGGAATGGACTCACTCATAAGTAGATTTTAGACATACAGTAAAGGATAACCAGGCTATGATCTACATGCCTCCCCAAGCCCCAGCAGCTAGGTAACAGGAGAAATCTAAGAGAGACATCCATAGATTCCCCCTGGGAAGGGGGAATAGAAAATATCTCCTAAGAAAATTGCCATCATGGGGGGGGGCACACAGGGGAGGTGAGAAGAAAACATGAAAGAATAAGATGATAGAGCTGGGAGGGGGCAACAGAGAGGGAGAGCAAAAATGTGGATATCCTGATAGAGGGAGCCATTGTGGGACTAGAGAGAAACCTGATACCAGGGAAACATCCAAGAACCCACAAGATGAGCTGAGCTAGGACTCCAAGCAATAGTGGAGAGGGAGCCTAACAGGCCTTTCCCTAGCATCTTATGAATGACTGCCCTAACTGTCATTGTAAAATTTTCATCTAGCACTTGATGAGAGCACATGCAGAGATCCATAGCTAAACACTGGGCTGAGCTACTGGTCCAGCTGAAGAGAGGGAGTGGAGACTGTGAGTAGAGGGATCAGGGTCATAATGGGGAGAGCCCTGGAGGAACTCACAGACTCTGAAATGACAGCTGACAAACCTTCATGGAACAGATCTAGACCCTCTGACTGTGGATGACAGTTGAAAGGCGTGAGCAGTGTCTGGAGTCTCTAGCAATTAAATTAGAGTCTATCTCAGGTCCATGAACTGGCTCCTCAAAGTCCATGCCTAGTGGGAAAACACCTTTTTCAGCCTTAATACTTGAGGGAGGGACTTGGCCCTACCTCAATTGGATATGCCTGACCAAACTGACTCACCTTGGGATTTCTTCCTTTCTCTGAGAGTAAAGGGGGGAGAGTCTGGGGAGGGTTAGGAGGGGTGGTGGGATGGGGAACGATAGTGGAAATGGGGAAATTTTTTAAATAAAAAATAAAAAGTCATCACTGTGCTAAAATAAAAAGACTGTGGTAGAATGTAGATTAATAAAAATTAATAAAATATGGGTTAGTTTAAGTTATAAGAGCTAGTGGAACAAGCCTAAGCTAATGGCCAAGCTTTTATAATTAGTAAGTCTCCATGTAGTTATTTGTATGCTGGGGGCTGACAACAAAGTTTGCTACCTATGGCATTAAACGTGGAGACTCAAATATCCAAACAGGGGGCCTAAGAAAGCTAAGAAAAGATCTGCACAAAAAAATTGGAGGTGGCTTCCTGGCCCAACAGTCTCTCAGGCAGGCTAATGGTCGCTGCATAGAGAGGCACAGCTCCCAGACACTGCCTATGGATATAACCACAGCTCTCCTGAACCTGGTGTGATGTAGCCAGCCACCAGAGCAAGACTTGAGAGGGCCTAGCCACTGCATAACAGTTTAAGATTTGTCTCACAAGATCAGAGAATGCTTCAGGTTCAGACACAGAAAACCTCTAAAAAGTACAGTATGCTTTAAAAGACACTTAGGTGATGAAGAAAGAAAAGAAAATGGGTACAGACAATCATAAAAAATAGTTTAAAAATGATATAGTCTTTTTAAAAAGTAAAGTAATATAAAAGAATAAGCTATATAAGTTGGGAAATACACAGGACATCTGGATCCTGTATGATGTTTTGTTAACTTTAAATTTTTTAAATGCTGATGAGCAAACAGCAGTTGCTAAGAGACATTGGACTGTGGGAGGGACTGCTGACTTAAACCGCCTGGACACTTTAGGGATGCCTTGGCAGATGCCTTGGCTTCAGAATGAAAGTCAAGCAACGTGTTGGATTGGGGAAGAGGTTGTGCTTTTGTTTCCTATGGATTCCTTCAAAATTAAACAAGATCAGATTTGACCAGGGGAGACCTCCTGAGGATCTTGGCTACACACATAAGGGAAAAAGCCAGAAAGGATTTGCAGGACATGTGATGTAAGCATTCCCAATAGTCCTTGCAGACCTCCCACAGCACAGCATGACATCACTTGTGCTGGCATTCACCTGGGACAGAGCAGAATGGCTGTCACATCCCCAGGCGTGCCTATGCAAACATGGGCCCTCCTGCCCTCTTAAAAGAAAATGTTCATTCAAAACTCTCTTTCTCTCCTGCTTTTCCCACATCTCTGCTTTCCTGTTAATAAACTCTAGTGTGGTATCCAGTGGTGAGACCCTTTAATCATGCCCAAAAAAACAACAGGTGATGTATATGCTGATCCCTCAACATAGAAACAGCTCTGAGATTGGATGGTAAGTCTTGTTGGATTCAGGATCCTCATGACTTATTATTACATGCCATCCTTTTACATGGCATGGATAGAAGTTTGGTTATAAAATCCTAATAAAATTATAAAGCTGACAGATGCCTTGTACCTGCCCAAACATAAATTAGAAACCATCATCTTTATCTGACTTGTATACACTGTACATTTCATACTTTGTTAATGTAGATATATGTTACCTTTAAAAGTTTGTGTGTTTTCAGAAAAGGACCAGACACCAATGAAGAAAATCAGCCTAGTTGATCCAGTCTTTCAGAATGCCTCTGTTGCAGTTTCATCAAAATTCTGCATCCAGAACAACTTCAAAGGTGCAAGCTGAGTTGGTTAGCCCCACAGACAACTCTAGCTAAGACTTCAGATAAGGTCTATACTTACTTATTACACGGAGACTGGACAACAAATGTTAGCTAGTTTTCTCAGAACTTGACCATCATCTCAAATTTCTCAGGGTCTGCTAAGAATGCCGTTGCCCCCCAGACAACAGGGAGTAATTTTAAGAACACAACACCCACATTCCCAAGAGGTGGGGCAGTTGGTTTTTGGTTGTTCGGCAGATTATGAATATTTATTATTATATAGGGAGGTTGTTTGCAAGCTGTTATTAGTCATAGTCAGGGAGGAAACTAAGCAAAGAAGATTAAATTCAGGGATCTAGTTCTGAAAAGAAAAGGAAGCTATAAGAATGATAGGATAAAAGGGTAGGTTATCGGATCTACTTTTAAACTAAAAAAAAGTATTAGTCTTAAATATTTAAATTGGTATATTTTGTATAATGATACAAATTTAGGGTTATTTTTATTATACTATATATATGTTTCTACTCTTATTTAAGGTACTTTTGTATATTGATACAAATTTAAGGTTATTTTGTTTTAACATACTGTATATATGTTTCCACTTTTGTTTAAGGTATTATACATATTTTAAAATGTAAAATTTTAGTCCTTAAAGGCTATTATTACAAACTGTTTAAGATAATTAAGAAATGTAGATGAGTAGTTAGTCATCTATAATAACCAAATTCATGTCCATGTTAGGTATGTTTTCCAGGTCAAACAAAAACATATTTTAGATAGAGATATGGTCTTCAAATACTTTAGAGACATCCAGAATATGATATTTAAGATGACATAAGATAACGTAAGACTTTTCATGACAGTGAGACACGTCTGTCTTGTCCTGGCAGCACCGATTTGCTTCAAAAAGGGATGATGGGCATTGAAGAACCTCCATATGGAGTTTGCTTTCATTGTTGCAAAACTAGCCACTGGACAAGAAACTGTCTTTGTCTCAACTGCTGATAGCATGCTGTCCGAACTGGGCAAGTAGGACACAGAAGAAGTGACTGACAAAGTTTGCCAAGACAAGGTAGGATAGTCCTTTAAAATTCCTGCTTCACATAAAAGTCTGTCAGGTGTTCTAGGCCTGCAGGTCAATGATGGATGTCCCAGTGTTGCAGAGGAACCTTGGGTGAATGTCCTGACAGCCAAATGTCTCTGTCATTTCTGTAATTTTGGAACTTGTTTTGCTCTGCACTTCCTGTTTACCCAGGTAATAATATATCATTCTCAAGTCTCCACTGGAATTGAGGACTAGATAGTTACAGTTTTCCTTGTTATCAAATTCAGAAAAAAAACTCACAAAAGAGGTATAAAATGTATAAGGTTCAGAGACATAAATGCCTGAATTGTTTATCTAAGAAAGTGTTTTGAGGTTTAAAAAAATAATTTTGGGTTAGTAATACAAGTTAGGACAGAAAATGAATTAGGTGTAAAACTCTGGACTCACCAAGATAAGATAGAGTATTTTCTCTGAATTTGCCAAATGCAAATGGATTAGACATTGTGAATGTAATTCTTACCTGATAATTGTCCTCACTGTATATAGTTTTACTGTGTTGGAGTTTAAAACCTTCCCTTTTTACTTAGACAAAAAGGGGGAGGGATGTTATGTGATATTTTGATTACACTCTGACACTACCAAGGCTGACAATAAAGTTTACTTTGAATTAGAGAGTAGAGCTCACCAAAATTAGCCACAGAGGTTTTAGAGGACCAAAGACATATAGAGAGACACAGGAAGTAGTAAAATGAGCCTTAGAAAGATTCTTGGCCTTTTTTGGATTGAGGAAAGAGAGAGAGGAAGTCACAGGTCACTTCTCCACTGCTTCTCTGATCACTCAGGTTCTTACCCCAATATCTGACTCCCAAGTTTTTATTGATAAAGAATAATTAGATGAACACTTCAGACAGTGTGTCTCACTGAACCTAGAGGTCACTAACTGGCTAGGCTGGCTGGCCAATAAGCTTCAGAGATCTGCCCCTAAAGCTTATCATGTTGTACAGTTGCATGCCACAGTAAAAACATAGGTTCAAGTCCCCATGCTTGTTCCGTAGGCTCTTTTCCAATTTAACCTGCTCCCTCAGCACCCAAATTTAAATTATTAGTATGAATTTTTAAACTTTTATCTATAAATGTGTGAAGTTGAGAAATAAATAAACACACATAAATGGTGATCACATGTCTTAAAGTCTTAAGCACAGAAGGCCAGAGCTACTGTGAGAGGCCTGGCCACCACACAGGGAGCTCAATCTTAATTCTCTTTTCATCCCCCAGGGCATGATACCATGCCTAGCACATATTTCACACTCCATACAACTTGTCAAATGAAAAACAAATACCACTTTGGAGTAACACAGAATACAAATTTTAGAACTGGAAAAATAAACTGAAACCCATCTTCTCATTTTCTGACAAGGAGATGGAAGCCTAGGAGGGTAAAGCACACAGCTAATGGATGCATGCTGAAAGAAATGTTTTAGGAAGATTGAGCTGACATCCAACTAAGGAATGCTGGGGAGGAGAGAAGGACTGGAAGCAAAGGCAAGCGTTAAGAGACGCTTGCAATCATCACAGCGAGAGGTAATGAGAGTGTAAGCTGGGATGATGGGAATGGAATGAGAACCAGGGGAGGACCTGAAAGACACAGAAAAGGCACCTCTTGGCAGGGCTGTCTTGCTGTCAGTGAGATTTCATCTTGACCTATTTCTACACATGCTGGTATCAATCATGATCCCCAGATATTTTTACCCAAGTCCCAAACTGCACAGAAAGACATAATTAGCAATCCTTTTGACTCATCTAGGGCCTCTGAGAGTGAATCATACCCTCCGCCACCCAATTATCTACCATAAACATAGTTCAACCTCCAACTATTCTAAGCAATGGTTCTTTATAATGTCCGTTCAAGGGCTGGTTTCTCCATTAACATTGGACTAAACCCAACCTCTTTAACTTATCTTTTAAGAATCCCCCATATTTTTCTCCTCCACCAAAGATAATCAATCTTAATGCACATTCTTCTGTAATGTAACAGTAAACAGCCTTGCAGAATCAGATCACAATCTTTATTTATCCCACTCATGCTAAGATCAAAGTAGCATTTGACTTCATAGCATCTTTTAAGATGTTAATAAGTACAGTGTCCTCCTCAGTTAGAAGAACTGGCTGATTTCTTTGTTCAAGACCAGTAATTCATAGGAAATTACATTACTGGATCTCAGGAGTTACGAAGATAATTTACAGAAAGCCATTGGTGAGAAAAGTCAAAGTGGTCTGGGCAGGCAAAAGACAGGCTTGGGTTAGAAGGAGTGAGGTGCAGAGGTCAGCTTCAGGGCAGGTGAGAACGGAGGCGGTGAGACATGAAGCTACAGGCAAATGTGTGGAAGGTCAAGGGGGCTGACAACTGTTCCCTGTACAACCATGTGCAGCATGAAGACACTGTAGAGAATAACAGGCCACACATACAGCCCTGGTCCTAAAAACTTACAATGGCATTGAGCAAGGAAGCATAAATCTATAATCCCAGTATTCTGGAAGCTATGGCAGTAGAATCACCTTTTGGGACCTGTCATTTTTTTTTTATGTTTATAGGTGTTTTGCCTGTGTGTTTGTCTGTGTACCACATGTGTACACAGTGCCTGCTGAGACCAGAAGAAGGAATTAGATACCTCGACACTGACATTATAAAAAGGTGTGAATCACCAAGTAAGTGCTGCAAATCAATCCCAGTTCCTTTGCAAAAGCATCCAGTGCTCTTAATCTGCACTCTCTCTCCAGTCCCAATTTTTTAAGCAGCACATGAATGTACATATTGTGGAAACTATTGCATCCTCCCATCCCACCTCAGTCACGGAGACACTCAAGGTCAACTCCAACCCATAAACACTTGTTGTATGTAGTCATCTCCACACTCTGCCCCCATCCTTCCTCTGCGAGCTAGCCAAGTCTGGCCACCAATGTGGGAGAAAGGCCCTTTGTGATCGTTTTTTTTTTTTTGTTTTTTTTTTTTTTTTTTTTTTTCTGCCATATCACTTTTGTCCCTCGGCCAGAGAAAGAGCCCTGAGTAAGTGAATTAAGAACAATATTTTGAAACCATCCATGGTACCATTCTGTTTCTCTCCAATTACCATTTTAAACAGACTGGGTGTTCCAGCTGAAGACACAGCAGTTCCTTATTTGAGGACTGGTTTATAAACGGCATGGTTGAAAATACATTCCAGCTCAGGGCTTTTTCTATAGCTAGAGATGGAGAAATGAACAAAGCCAGAGCCCCAAAAGACCAATATAGTCGGCAGCTGCCAGGGACAATTTCATACTTAGCATGGTTAGCTGACTAGAGATTGGTTCTATTAAAAGACTTTGTTTCCTCTGCAAAACAAAAGTTTGAATACATTAATTTTAACTGAGAGCTCGAGGGGGGGGTGAGGGAGCAGACATGTAACATGAAAACAAGAAGTTTTCCAAGCAAGGTCAAAGATTTCCAGATTTTTTTTTTTTTAAATCTATAAATCTAACATGAGGCTTTTGTTTCAAAAAATGATTGTAGCAAAAGAGAGCAATTATACTTCTGTGGGGTATCCCAATGTTTCATCAATGCTATGTATTCATTCACTTATTCATGTTTCTTAATTGAATGCCTACTGTGTGCTGACACTGTTTGCTAAGTGCTGGGAAAACAAAGACATTCTTACCCATGAGGGTGTCAAAATGTGGGGAAAACAGTGTTTTAAATATGTAGAGTGATGTAGGGAGAGTCTGCACCTCTCTTGGGGCCATAACTGAGTAGTAGGTGTTCACTCCGTAGCTGATAAAGCTCTGCAAATAAGACTGCTCAAAGCAGATAAAGAAGGGGTTTCTGGGAACTGAAGATAAGTTCTAAGATAAGATATCTACTGAGTCTCTGAATGTCCTAGAAATCCATCGACTCCCCAAGAGTTAGGAACAAGCCATGCATCAGTAATTCAGAACAGGGTGCATATCTAGAACTGGGAAATCCAGCAGAGAAGCAAATAAACCTGAGGATGCAATTCAGATGAGATATGAAAAGGCAGGAAGTCTCGTGTTAATGTGGATTAGTGATCTGGAATCATGGACGTCCAGTCAAGGGTCTTTTGTGATGACTGTGCTCCTGCCAGATCTTAAGAGTAACTCTGATTTATCAGGAGTGCACCATTGGCTAATCACTTCCTATAAATTATTCCATTTTATTTCCCATCTGAAACTGTGAGAGGTTTGTTTACAGATGGGAAAATTAGGACTTGGTGCCCTTAATCACAGTGATGTTTCTGGTAGAACCCGGATGCAAACACGAAAGCTGGCTTACGAGCCCATGCAGAGTGAATCTACTTACTTCCCTGTTAGAAAGGCATGTTGAAATGGTTTCAGCACCTGAGAGGAAGTGAGGAGGCTCTGGCTGCATACTAGAACATACTGACTAGGGCAACGGGAGTGAAGACTGGGAGTCTTCACTGAGAATAATAACTCAAGTGGGCTTCCATTAACTTGTCAAATTAGATTTGGAATGGCAACGTTTGCTATTAATCATCTTGTAGCACTTCAAAATGGTAGTTATACATAGGGATTCCTGGCATCTTTGACTTCAGCATCACACCCTTGCTTCATCATACTTGCTATACGCGCAAAGATTCTAATGAATGAGGCCATCTCAGAAGTCCATCAAGAACAGAATTCAGTTTACTCTGCAGTAGTGAAGAACAGAGGATCCCAGGCTACAAAATGAAGTCAAATCTTCTGCAAGGATTAAACCCTTTCCACCACAAAAAAAAACAACCAAGACTGAGGTCCTGGTCTACATCTACCCTAGAGGAGACAAGTGGGGCTCCCGTGACAGGGGCATGGAGTAGGTGTGTACCTGCTGCTAGTCCCAGGTGGTATAATAGTATTCAATCCCATGGTATCATGGTACTCAATGTTTTGTAAGAATACATTTTTTTAAACAAAATACTTTATTTATTTGCTTTGGTGTTTGCTACAGACAGTTGGGAGCTGCCATGTGGGTGCTGGGTATCAAACCATGGTCCTCTGGAAGAGCAGTCAATGCTCTCAACCTCTGAGCCATCTCTTCGGCCCCCTCAATGTTTTGTAAGAATACATTTTAAATGGAACATTCAGTAAACAACAATTGTTTACTAAATACAGTGGCATCTGAGAGTTCTGAAGAAAATCATTGTCAGGGGTCTGAATCAGATATTAACAGAAATGAAAGTGGTAAGGACAAACAGGGAGAGACTCTGGAAAAGTGTTATCCAGTTTTGCAAGATGAAAAAAAAAAAAAAAACTCCAGAGATGTATAACAACATGTATAAGGCTTAATGCCACAAACCTTTACACTTAAAACTGTAAGATACTAGCATCGTGTACATTTAGCTGCAATTAAAAAACAAATTTTAGAGGCTGAGAACACAGATGTGTTTGTTGCTCTTCCAGGGGACCAGAGTTCCATTCCCGGCACCAACATCAGGTTGATTACAACTGCCTCTATCTCCAGTAACTGGGATCCAACACCCTCTCCTGAACTCTGAGGGCACCCACCCCTATGTGCCATATATCCACACATGCATATACATAAATTAAAAGTCTTAAAAAACTAATAAAATTTAAAGTTTGCTTAGCTGTAAAAATAGAGATCTGTAAGTGTGAGCATGTACATACATTATTTTCTTTTGACACAAGATTTCACTATATAGTCATGGGTGACCTGGAACTCTGCTGTAGACCAGAAAGTCAGAAAACTAATTTATGGGAGTCTCTTGTGTCCTTACACCATGAGGACCCAAATCCGTAGTCAGGCTTGACATTATGTGCCTTTACTTATTCAACCAACTTTCTGGCTCAAGTAACTCTTAATATAGCCAGACGTGTGGCATATAGGGCAAATATAATGTTGTAGAAAATGCAACCACTTTGAGGATAGGATTCTACTATTGATTATTAACAATCTTTACTGCTTATCATTAGAAGTGCTTCCCTCTCCAGATCCAAAAGTGTCCACTTAACAACGACCTCCACTTTCTAGAGAAGTCTGGCAAATGAAAAGCCATGCTAAAATGAATCTGTCTTCGTATTTATCATCAAAGACTCTTTAAATTTACTCCCTTTTCTTATTTTCCCTCTTTTAAAAATCTAGCTTGTCTGATATATACGTAGTCTCAACCTTCCATCCAGTACCTATTTCCCTTTTTCTTTTTAATTTTTATTGGGGGTGTTAGAGGCCAGAAGAGGGCGCTGGATCTGCCGGAGCTGGAGTTACACGTGGCTTTACGTCTCATCAAACTGTGGTCCTCTGAAAGGGCAGCAAGTCCTCTTACCTCTGACCCATCCCTCCAGCCCTGTCATGGATTACTGTGGTGCCCTTAATTTGTTTGTACAGTTTTCCAGTTAACTCAAGTCATTTGCCTTGGAACCTGTCACCCAAACAGGAGAATCACTTCCAATCACCCTTAAACGTCGAAGAGGCAGCCACACCTAGTTCACACGCGGAGAGCCTGGGAGGCTGCTGAGATCTCGCGAGAGCCAAGTCATTCGTGAATTCTCAGGCACCAGGAGGTGGGGGCGGAGCACAGCGCTCAGGCGCTTCCGCAAAGATGGCGGCGGCGGCTGCTGGGAGAAGCGCTCGGCTGGTGGCTTGGGGCGGAAGGCTGCGGCGCGGGCTCGCGGCCGGCCGACGAGCTGTACCGAATCCCGGCCCTCTGGCAGCGGCTGTGGTCGGCGTAGCCCTGGCAGGGGCAGGAGCAGCCTGGCAGCATGGCCGCGTGAACGCAGCTGCGCGCGAGGGCGGCTCTAAGGCGTTGGCGCAGGTACGGGGTGAGCTCTGCTAAGCTCCGCCCTCAGACGCCCCTGGGAGGCAGGCACCAGAGACCCCAGACAGTCGCGCGTGCCCGGAGGGCCGGAGGAGGTGGGAGGAGGCCCCGCGGGGATGTGTGTGGGCGTGGCTCGGGCCAGTGAGTGGGCGTGGCCCGCCAGGCCTGTGTCCACCTGGTAGATAGGGGGGGCGTTCTGATCTGCTGGTCCTGGGCATCCCGTCTCACCAGGAGGTGCCTTTGTCAACCTTTATTGCAAACGGTTTCCCAGATAGCTTCTTTCTATGGACCGGTGGAGTCGTACTACTCTGTCACTTTTTACCCCGTCTATAAAAGTTGAAACAATTAGTAGTTGTAGATTTTATGTGTTCTAATGACTACTATTACATTAGTCTTTTTTTTTTTTTTTTTTTTTTGCCTGAGTGTTTTAATGGATCCCTACCTACTCAACAAAACACATTTTCTTAAAAAGTGGGCTGTTAGAGTGCAAATGTTAAGTACCTTACTTCAAGATAAATATTACCATGTCAAAACATTGGGAAGCTTAAAAGTACTATCAAAAATAGAGTCATTTCAGTGTTTTGTTTGTTTTAATTTTCTTAGAATTAAAGGTAGTATTTTATTTTCCTTGGTTTTTAGGTTCCTATTAGCTAGTTCTAATGAAAAACTCAAGAAACATTCAAATACAACAAAAAGAAAAGCAAACCTTATAGATTAAAAGTTGGTAAATGTTGCTAGTCTGAAGATATAATATAGTTTATACATGCATTGACTCCAGTCTCAAACCACATCTGATTAAAGGTGGAGAAAACTTATCATGTTAAGTTTTTTTTTAAGATTTATTTTTATTTTATGTGTATGAATATTTTGCCTGCATGTATGTGTATACACTGCATGCGAGTCTGGTGCCCAGTTGCAGAAGAGGGCATTGCGCCCCTAGATCTGGAGTTACAGGCTATTATAAATCACCACATGAATGCTGGGAACTGAACCTAGACCCTCAACTAGAGCAGCAGCAAGCGTTCTTAACCTCGGAGTCATCTCTTCAGCCCTGACATTTTTGTTAATCTTATGTCAGACAGATTTATTTTTCATTATCAATTTTCCTGCTTGCATATTCGATTCCATCCTATTCAGAACCTTAGGTTAATTTCCCATATGGTACTATTTTAACTTGGAAACTACTAGTGCCTTGAATAATAAACTCACTTTTTTCCTTTTGCTGAGCTTCTCATATACTGCACAAGTGCTCTGCTACTGAACTCTGTCCTCAGACCCCCAAATTTTAAAACTTTGTAATTCAGAGCTTTTGTAGTCTCATCCTCAGACCTGCTACTAACTGAAAAATGTCCAGCAGTGACTCACTCACTGTCTAGGAACCAAGCTTAATTCCCACACACAAGCCCTCAGCAGTTTGTAAGACGATTTCACTTCACCTCCTTTGGAGGTTAAGGCTTGTTTCCTGGTTTTGTTTTCTGGCTCCCTTTTAGCCTGTTTCCACCTTAAATTACTGACTTCACACTTCATGCCAGTGTAGTGTTTGGGGTTTTTCTCCAGCCCTTAGCCTCCTCATTCTCTGCAGTTCTGGGACCTCCAGCCTAACTAAAGTAGCACAGACTCTGTAAGGTCTGTTGACACAAGTCAGTTTGGTCTGCTCTTTGGACGAATTGAAAATGAGTTTTTATGCTTTTACTCCCACAGTGAACATTCCTCCCTTGACAGTGGCTGAAAACTCAGTGTAGTGCTCTTCAGTTTTCCATGGTGACCAACAACTTGTTTGTGTGGGGTCAACAGGAATAAGTGTAGATATCCAGGTTATGAAGCAACAGGCAGTTTGGAACCCTTCTTTCTTTCCTTTCATTATTATTGAAATCCTTTGTACCAGTACTTAAAATATGACACCAGAGGGCAGTTTTAATGCAATGTTGTAAATGCTGGCTGCCCACTGGAGGGTCCTTGAAGAGCACCCAGCACACTTCTGGTTTCCTGAAGGGAAGCGTCCTGGGGCTGCTTGGGAATTCATTTGGCAGAAAAGAAGTGTAGATAAATGATCAGAATACCTGCTCAGAGATCTACAAGAAAGTTTGACTCAGCAAAAGAGTGAACTATGAGATGGGTGTGTGCAGTGGCCTAGAATGTTATTCAGTCACCTAAGGACTGTAGGAAGCCATGGGAGGAGTTCTAAGTGTCATGATTACCCACTCCACCCTTACCCCCACAGAAACCATCCTAGGTAGAAGAGGCTACTTTGTTTGCAGTGGCCTGTGACTTAAATTTGTCTAATTAGGAATGTAAACAAGGCATACTAGACCAGCTATGGGTGGTGCCCTCATACAGGCTTCCATATGAGTGAGGAATTGTTTTTTAAAAAAATAATAGTAATATTAATAACTGTTAAGAATAAAAGGTTTCTAAGCACCCATGACCAAAAAAAACCATAAAATACACTGTGAATCTCAGGTGTTTCTAGCAGTGTTTGCCAGTGTTATAACATGTGACTTCACTGGAGCCTTGTTCTGAACACACTTCTGTGGCTCAGATTCCAGACCAATGTGTGTTATGAATTGCAGTTTTGTTTTGTTTTTTTTTTACCATATGAACAGAATTTTCTACTCTTACAGAAATATAATGGTTTCATAACAGAACAGAGGCATCCAGTATGTCTCTACCAACATTCTTTGGTGTGTATAGAATTACTGCATTTGTATTGTGTGTAAGTATATTTGATTTGAAAAGTTTAGGCTACTGTTTTAAAAAGTCATCACATGAATTTTGATTTGGGATTAGGGCATAACTAACCCTAACTTCCAGCAGTTTCTGAAGTGCTCCTAATGCTTAAATGTCTTTATGCATATTGTGTGTTCGCATTGATAACTAGAAAAGCAAAGTGTCAGTCAAATTCAAAAGAAACATTGAAAATGTTCCACATTCTGCAGTGACAGATCTCCAGTCAGAATTTAAGAAGTGCACCCACCTTATTAAGTACGTTTTAATTTTGCACTAAGTGTATCTGTGTTTATATGTGTGGGTTCAAGTGCTCGGCATGTGTGGAGGTCAGAGACAACTCAACTGTTGGAGTCCGCTCTCTCCTTCACCATGTGGATCTCATTCTGACCAGCAGGCTCCTCTACCCACCCAACCACCTTGAAGACTTGAGTTTTTTGTTTTTGTTTTATTCTTTTTCTTTCTTTTCATATGTATGTGTGTGAAGTATGTGCTTGTGTGTAAGCATGTATATGGGTACAAATGGAGGTCTGAGGTGATGTCAGAAATCTTCCTAGAGTGTGCAGATTCTGGCCAGTTTTGCCGGTCGGATTGCTCTGAAACACCCTGTCTGTCTTCCTAATGGAGTTACAGGCGGCCACCACACCCAACTAACCCAGCATTTATGGCATCTGCATGGACTCTGAGATATGAACTGTGGTCCCCTAGCTTGCTGCAGGTCCTTGTAATCGCTGAGCCATCCCCCCCATTCCTACCATAAACTGCTTTCCTCTTTAATAAATGGTAATGTACATAAAGCAGTGATTATAAGATAGCTTGATAATTTATTGTCAGATGATTTATATACCTATTTTACATACTTCTATATCTAGGATCTTTAAAAAAAAGGTTCAGTGAAAAAAGAATCAAGCCTGGAGATGTTTTAGAAGCCTGGCACTATGTTTTACAGCATCCAACTTTGTCTTGTGTTGTTTTCCTATTGTAATTGTACAGCATCTCAGTATCATTTCGAAGTCCCTGTTAAACCTGCTGTCTTATCAAGGTATATAGTATTTGCTTTGCTCTGTGGGAAATTGTCAAGGCCTTGGAAAAATAAGTGAATTAAAAACCAAGTTACAGAGTTGTCACGGTAATTGGGAAATGGTGGCACCTTAATCAAGAGACTGGTTTACAAGATAAGCTGTACAGAGTCTAAATTGAATGTGTCTTATGTAAATGTGGTTACACTGTTTCAGAACTATAATGAGTACAACAATACTGCCTCCTTCCAGAGCTTGTATTAGATCTTCTTTTGGGTCATCAATAAGTAAGTTGCTTCTAACTTTTGTCAAGTTATTTAAAATATTGGATACTAGCAGTTTCCCTGGCTTTGTTTCAGATTTATCTTTTGTTTTTTAATGATAGATATGTCTTCTATTTAAATAGTATAATATAAAATTATTTGGCCTAACAGTAAACATTACTACATTTCTCTATCTAAGCAAAAGTGAAGTGTTAGTCCACATTTCTTATTATATAGATTCATTGATGTTTTCTTCCCCTTAGGAGGTTTAGTTGCATTTGTATGTGTAAATTCTTACAAACCTGTGTTCCACTAATCAGGTTCTTCTTTTCTTCCCTTTTGGAATTATTTTATAGACTTACTTTGCCTTCTCATGGAGTGGCCATTTGTCTGTCCGTCTCATCTCTATTTTGGTGGCTATAACTGCACTGCACTGCTTAATAAAGTGGCTTTGGTTACCTGGCATTTATAGAAAGGTTAGACAGAAGCACAGAGCCATTCCCTATTGTTCCAAGAAAACTCAGTTACACTCTGGGAATTCCAAAGACATGCCATGCTCCCAGTAGAAAAGTAAAAATGAGACTGTACTCTTTTCTTCTGTGTTCAACAACTGTATTATGACTGGAATATAAGTGCAATAAATACATAACTAAATGAGTAAATAAATTAATATGGCCTTAATTCTAATAATAATTATGTAATTTTCTCAAAAATAGGTAAAACCTCATCTCTTACCTATTCATATGAAATTGAGACTTTAATATTATTAGCATAAGTGTCTCTATATAAGATTTTGTCTTTTGCTCTTACATTTAATAAAGCAAATATCAATTTTAAAATTTATGTACAATCAGTGATTTTACTCTAACTAAATTGAGAGGCTCCCACTAATAAACCTCAAACCAATTAGATTATTTTTTTAATTTAAATAGTCTTGGCATATGGCAAAAGCCAACTGAATAGTATGTTTTGTTGTTATTTAATGGTTAGATACTAGGGAATGGCAAGATGGCATTTGACAAAGCTGACAACCTGAGTTCAGTCCCTAGACCTACATGGTAAAAGAGGAGAACTTATTCCTCCAAGTTACTCTCTGCCTCCCACAAACTTACACATGCGTACGCATACATGAATCAGCAAATAAAGTTGTTTTCATTTTTTGTTAAATTCATTCATTTTTATAATACTGCTCCCCTCAACTGAAGGTTAAAAAATAGTGTCTATATCTGTGCAGTGCCCTCAAAACTTCTTAGGAGAAAAAAAAACCCAGAAAAGTAGCAGGGCCAAAAAATAGCTACCTACCCCTAGGCAAGGAAGAATGGACACTGAAATAAGTAAGGTGTCAGAACACACAAAGCTGAATGTCAGCCCCTTTGAAGCAGACATGGATAAATATACCATAGCAATACAAAGCCTTCTACTGATGAAGAAACCTGTCAACAGGAATCTGCCATTGTTGGAAAGGGTGGATGGGCTGACTCTGCTCTGTACAGTCATTCAGCTCCACAGCATTTTATAACTAGTACATGCTGGATTGTGTGAGTTACCATGGAAGCTGCTCGGTGGAGCTGTTTGGAAATGCCCTGGTGTGAAGGATGTTTTCCTAAAGGTACAGCCAAAGACATTGTACCTATCAGTCAGAAGTAGCCTTGACCTTTGATGTGGACCTTTGGGCTCCATCTCTGAGTAAGACAGACAGACTGGGACATAGGAACAAATGCCTTTCTATTTCTGGTGTCTTACAGTATCAGTCCACTGTCCTCTGTTGTCGGGCTGAAGTTGTTCCATCTGGCAAAGGAGAAGAATTGAGAAATTCCAGCCCCAGTGTCAGAGCAGACCTAAGAAGAGTGGCTGAGGAATTGAGAAACAATACCCAGATAACTGGAATAGAGTGAAGACAGTTCCACCAGGTTTCGGGGGACAAAGAAAATCTTAGTTGACTGCTGATAGCAAAGGATTTGATATGTGAACTTCTGAAGAGATGTCGTCAAGCACCTATTCACCCTAGACAGACCAAAGGAACAGTTCATCCTGCTAGCCTAGTAAACTAGTACGTTTGTTTAGCTTAGTTGCAGGAGCACAGGTGATGACAAAACAGTGATGTCATGGAAAATTCCTACCTTAACGGGGTCATCAACCTCCCACTTAATTAATTTCCTGCCTCCTGCATATACTCTAGTATTTCCCAAGGCCAGAGATGCAGCTGAGAGTGTGAGGTTTAGGTGGGAGGGGGTGCCTGCAGTCTTAGGGGAGGGTCTGGTGGTCTTCCTTTCCCATGGGAGAACTCAAGAGACCCAATCTTATGAGGGCCTCTGGCAGGTAGTCACAACTGCTATGCTTAAGATGGCAATGGCTGGACTGTATGGCTGGAGCCTATACTGGAGCATAGCTGGCAGATGGGGTGTCCTGCTCTCTTAGGGTTCTTATTGCTGTGAGGAGACACCATGACCATGGCAACTCTTATAAAGGAAAACATTTAATTAGGTAGCTTACAGTTCAGAAATTCAGTCCATTATTATCATGGTGAGTCATGGCGGCATGCAGGCAGACACAGTGCTGGAGGAGGAGCTAAGAGTTCTGCATCTGACATAGGCAGCAGGAAGTGAACTGAGACACTGGATAATGTCTTGAGCATAGGAGATCTCAAAACCCACTCCCACAGTGACCCTTCCTCCAACAAGGCTATACCTACTCCAACAAAGGTACACCTCTAACAGCACCACTACTTAGGAACTTATGGGAACTAGTTACATTCAAACTACCACAAACACCATTAAAGAAAACTGACTGTTGCCAGGGATGGCGGTCCACACCTTTAATTTTAGCACTCAAGAGGCAGAGGCAGGCTCTGTAAATTCTGGAACAGGATGTCTACATAATGAGTTTCAGGATAGCCAAGGCTATGTAGAGAGACTGTCTCAAAAACAAACCAAGAAGGAGGAGGAGAAGAAGAGGAGGAGAAAAGAAAAAAAGAAATTCTCTCTCTCCAGTAGCATTCAGATGCCAGTAGCTCCCTCCATGACTCTCTTCCCTCCATGCTCGGAGTTTAGCTAACTTGACTCCTTACACACTGTAGCAATTGCCGTAAGTTCAAATGTACAATTGCCCTCTTATGTCCTGCAGCAAATACTTGTAAGGTAGATCTTTGTAAATATTTGGTAGGCATAATAAAATTAATAAGAAATGCCAATATAGTTTAGAAATAATACACCAGTATGATTTTTGCATTCATGTCCCCTATAATCACCTCTATGACCCATATCTTTAGACATCTCTTTCAGTATCACTTCATGATTAAGCATTTCACAGGCATCAAGACAGGCTGCAGTAGTGTTAGGAAGCTAGGATTACTCTTCAGTTTTAACATGTTGACACCCACAATGACACTTAGTTTCTGTTGGTTTCAGTTATTCTCACTAACTAACCATCTCCTCCTGCTGGTACTGATTCTATCCACAGAGATGCTGTTAGTTAGCATTTGCATTTTCTTATAAGAATCTAGTATCTCTAACAATATTTTTAGATGTGAAGTTCATACTGTTTTTGTAGTATAATCTATCTCACTATTTAAACATTACTTGTCAGAATACCAAATAACTTTTCTAAAAATTATTTTTAAAGTAGATTTGAGTGTCATGGCACCTCGCACCTCTAAACTTATATTTTAACCTATTCAAGAACACCTCCCAATACATATTTTAACATGTGTGAAACCTGTATACATCTTAGAATAAACCCATGATACTTTACAAAACCTTTATTTTTGCCAGATGGCAGACATGGCCTATCATCATTGCATAAGAATGTGAGAGCTCATATATGATTTCTTCGCTTCAGTTAAGATATGTTTATTGTTTAACAGAATTCTTATCCTTAGGAAAAAGGAAAGTATGACTACAGAAAATCAAAAGAAAAACAAAAAACATGTTATTGGGAGTCAGAGGCAAGTGGATCTCTGACTTCAAAGAGGCCAGCCTGTCCTACACAGTGAGACTTCATCTCAAAAATGTGTGCATCTTTAATCCCAACACTTGGGAGGTAGAATCAGGCAGATCTCTAAGTTCGAGGCCAGCGTGGTCTACAGGATGAGTTCCATGATAGCTAAGCCTACACAGAAACCCTGTTTTTTGTTTTGTTTTTGTTTTTGTTTTTGTTTTTTTTAAAAAAAAAAAAAGTGCATGTGTGCGTGTACAGGATTTTCCCAGTACCTGGAGAAAAGGTAAGTGGACAATCAAGAAAAGATGCTGTACTTGTCACTGTGGTCTAATAATGGCAGGCAAATGAGCATGGTCTTAAGGCTAGTAAATGCTATCATAGTCTGTCTAAGTAATTACCAGCAATGGCTTAAAGTCTCAAGTCTTTATTTTACTTTTTAAATAAATTGTAATTTGGATTTGAGGCTTTATCCAGGAAGAAAATGTGAGAGAATTTCAGTCACTGTCTCACACTGTGATATTTAGTTGACATGTTTAATTTACCCATAATTTATCTAGCTAATTCTATTCTAGAAATGTATTATAAATACTTGAATGTGACATTAGTTAGCATATTGATTTATATATCTTCATATTAGGGGAAAAAGTCAATTGCCTATCAGCTCTACAGTCCTAACTCTGGGTTCATTGAATTATGGGGGAAACATCGCTCAGGAGGCAGAAGCAGCAGGAGTTCTATGAATTTGAGGACAGCCTGGTCTACTTAGTGAGCTCAGGGTGCTAGACTAGAGAACCTCTCCAAAAAAGAACATACAAAACAAAAAAACTTAAGAAGCCTGTGGATATATATTACATACTTAATAAAATCAGAATATTGGAGGAGAAAGCACACAGTCAAATCCTAGGCAGACAGCTCAGGAAATCCTTGAAAACAAGGATCAACAGTTGAGTCAATCACACACACCTTTAATCCCAGCACAGGGAGAGCTGGGAGTGGTGACCAACACCCTTTATCCCATAACTCCAGAGACAAAACTTCTTCTGTTCTGTGAGTTCAAGGCTACACACCTTTAATCCTAACCTGGATGGGATAGGGTATATAAGAGCACTAGAAACCCAGAGAGACAAAAGTGACTGGCAGAAGCAGACTGAGGAAGTTGTAAGACAGTTTGGTAAGAATTGACTGTGGTGCTTCTTCTCTCTGATGTTTCAGCCTTCCCCCAATATTTGACATTGGCCCTGAGTCTCATTCTGCTACTACAGAATCTTAAATGCCAAGTTAGCCTAGGTTATATAGCAAGACTCTCAAAAAAGAAAGTCAAAATCCAAGACTTGCTAAAATTCCATCCACTGTGCACCCTCATTTAGTTATAAATGTCTTACAAAATGTGTCTGTCAGATTTCATCATTGTGGGAAAACAAAGGAGCATGGGTTTATCTTGGCTCACAGTTTCAGAGGTTCACTTTGATCAGCTGGGTCCATTGACATAGGCCTACAGTGAAATAGAACATGTGGCAAGAGGAAACTTGATGTTTGAACCCAAGGCCTTTCCTTCCTAAGGCCCTGATTTGTGGAGAAGGAACTTTGTCTAAAACCAAGAGCATGCTTGGCAATGCTTGTGATAACGTTCAGCCAGGACCTTGGGGAAACTGCAGTTTTGGACCCCGGGAACTTGATTTTCTTCCTCCTTTTAGTGCTATGGTTTATCAGTCCCAAGGCCACTGAGCACCTGGTCTGTGATGCAGTTGAGATATCCTATGTTCCCTTAGTGCAGTTTTGCTTGATTAGTTTCCTCCTGACTTCATCCCATTGTATGATAGCTTTCTGCTGATTCTGTCCTATTTTCCCCTGGAAACTACATATAAGATGCTGTACTTCTTAATAAACTTGCCTAGCATAAGTCATAGCTTGTATAAGACCTCCTCACCCGAGCTTTTCTGCTTTCTTTTATTTCTCATCCCCTGGTCCACCCTCCGGAACTTATCACTGAAGAATGACCCGCAGTCAATTTGATAATATGATTTCCTCTTTAAAGTCACACTTTAAACTGGCCTGAGAAATTAGGCCCATTGGTGCAATAGTGGTGCAAGTGTTATGGGAATAACCACCATTTTCTGATTGGACCTAAGGTTCCCTCATGAGAACCTGTACCTAGCACTGAAAAGGATCAAGAACATGTGACTAGGTAGGCCCTAGGGGAAAACCCACAACTATTATATGGATAGTTTTTAAATGACTCCTAATGATTTAATATTATGCTCATAAAACAGAACATTTTCAGCTCTAATCTGAGAACCTTCTTTCAGTAGATAGCAGAGACCCTTGACTGGCCTGTGTACAAAGAATGAGAGACAGTGAAATTCAAAGCCCTATATTGGACATGCATGTCATATCCCTGCCCCTAAAGCTGAGGGATCTTCTCAGAAGAGGGGGGGTCAAAAGATTGTAAGAGCCAGGGGTTGTGGATAATATCAAGGAAAGAGTATTTTCCTGAAACAATAGGGCATTACATAAGTGAATTCACAATTGTGACAGTGCACAGGGCCTATGCGAACTTCACCAAGACAAAAATCCCCATGTGGAGGGAGGTGTAGACAGGAAATCCCAGCCCTAGCTAGAAGCTATCAGCAATTTTTAGTTGCTAGAAGAAGGAGTCAGTTTTCTTCAATCATATGACCCCTGGCAGGCTGACCATGTGCCAGGACAGATCCCATTCCTAAGACTAATTTGGTCAGTACAGACTGGACTTAATAGGGAAAGAAAAACTAAAGCCACACCTCCAATGACTTACTACCTCTACCTAGGCTCCACTTCCTAACAGCCCAGTCTGCTATGAACTCAGTGATTCATCCAATCTCTTCTCAAAGCCCATTAGTTGACAACCAAGCCTTTAACACATTTGAAGCACTTTGTAGCCACACCACAACTGTATTTGCATATAACTGCCTCATCATTTTACTAACAGTACTTAGTAGAGTCCCTGATTGATAGTAGGTACTCATAAATACTTGTTAAATGGATGAATTGATGAATGAATGAGTAGATAGAGTGCTTAGCTTGCATTATAAATAAAATTGCCAAACTTAAGTTTAGGGGCGCACACCTTTAATTTCAACACTGAAGAAATAGAGGCAAGCAATCTCTTGAGTTCGAGGACAGCCTGGTCTACAAAGTGAGTTTTGAGATAGCCATGGCTACACAGAGAAGCTTTGTCTCCAAAAACCAAAAAAGATAAAAAGAAAAAAAGAAAAAAACAAAGAGAGACCAAGAAAGAATACACTCAGTTCAAAATCAGTAGACCTTTTCTCTTCATTTTTACAGCATTTCTCCTGTCCCTGGGTGCTGACTGTTTGCTCTGTAGACTGCTCTTTCCTTATGGTTTAGCACTTCTGTCAGGAATACTACTAAACCACATTATTTCTTTACAGTGCATTAGATCAGAAGGTAAGGTACAGGACAGGAGTGATATTTTCTCTTTCAGTGAGAGAGTATTTTTCAGGTTTCTTCATTGTAAAGTTAAAAAAAAGTATTATGTACTCACTAGATAATAAAAGTTCTGTGGAGACCTACTTCAAGGCTTCATTAGGCATTAAAATAAGAGAAAGTCCAATTTCTTCCTGTCTTAAATAAAAGATTCCAGGCCATCTAGGAAGACAAAAGTAAAGTTCAATCTGCTGCTGCTGCTGCTACCGCCCCCCCCCCCTTTTCTTCCAAGATCAGATGTTCGTTTATGCTGACTTGATACTGGAAAGATCTGTGGTGACTTACAAAAGTGCTACTGCTGGGTACAGGCTTCTAATAGAAAGGGAACGGTAATAGTCATACAGGCCATGAAGGTTAAAATGCTGTGAGATCCTGCATTGTGCTTCAAGTGAATCATACATTTGATTTAAACTCAGCAAGTTTGGAGAGGAGCAGGCCAAATTACATGTTTCATAACTGATCCTCAGACTGAAATAGTGTTTCCTCCTGTTTCCTGGAGTTACTGTCGTTCTTGTAGTAAATATATTAAACTCCTCTGTGTGGCCATTTCCCATCTCCTAAAACAGAAGGCTTGTTTAACAAAAAGCACTGGGTAAGTGGCAGCAGACATGTGCATATCAGCAGTCACAGGACAGCATCAAGAGTGACA
The DNA here is from genome assembly GCA_004025045.1 of Sigmodon hispidus. Taxonomy (NCBI): domain Eukaryota; kingdom Metazoa; phylum Chordata; class Mammalia; order Rodentia; family Cricetidae; genus Sigmodon; species Sigmodon hispidus. The sequence continues at coordinate 34,997 of PVIH01006249.1, read as the reverse complement.
GACAGAGTGCTTATATTTATGGTGTGTATTTGGGGGCAAAGGAGTAAAAAGGTGGTGAGGTATTAAATAATGAATAAAACAGACTTGCTGACCTGTACTGGAGTGTTTTTGTGTCTATCTGAATTGATATACCGTAGGTAATAACTTTACACCAACATATGGAAGTTTGATAACCTTGAAGCACTATAAGACCAATGTATATGTAAAGTTTTTTTACAAGAATGCAGAGAAGATTGAGGCATTTTTTGTTTTTAATATGACTGCCTCAGGTAAAAATGCCTGAAAACAGCTAAATGCTGACACACTTTGATGTTAACAAACCCAAATGGAAGTCAAAAAATCAAAGTGTGTAAATGGCTAGATTAAGAAAAGAAAGATGACATAGCCATCCCCTGTAATTAGAGGTAATTTGTGATTTGACATAGCTATTTATAGGACATGGATAAAAGCCTGTCTTCCCCTCCTCATAATAGAACCATACTTTGTCTGTCATACTTCCAACTCTGGAGGAAATTTCCTTCAGGGCCACGGAAGAAGGAACGACAAATGACCATGAGAAAGCAGGTGTTTCATCCTTTCTTTCACAGCTGGTTATTTTGCTGAGCCCAAGTCAGAAGCTGATCCTGCCTGTGCTGTAACGGGTTCCTTAAGACTGTGTGAGGGCTGCTGTTGCTCGGCGATTTCAACAGCTAAGGATGACACCAGAGCATAAACTTACTCTGAACCACTCTTGATGACAGTGAATGAGCTTGTCTGCAAAAAGAATGGTTTCTCTGCTCCGAGTGTGCAGGTGGGGTTGCCATGAGGTCATGTGCTTTATGGTCTTTCCTTGTCCCTTCTGTCCCAGTGTGTTCTGTGAGCTTCATTTTACTATCTTATCTCTTTACAACTTTACAAATGGAAACACATCCCTTTGTCTGTTGTTCATTATCTTTGGGGACTTGAAAACTATTCTCTTCCCTCTCTAGCCTGTTGTGCATTGGACACTTCAAGTTCTCACAGCCCAGAGAGTCTGCTTGTAAACTTACAGGTACACTATTAATACTAATAAAATATATAAATTACTGTTTCTTGTGTGTATGTGTATATGTGTGTGTGAGGCTGCCTGACTGCATGTTACCAGCTTTGAAACAGGGTCTCTGTAGCCCAGATTGGTCCAGAATTTATGCTGGCCTGCTGCCTTACTAGAATGAAGATTTGAGCAAACACAACCCCCTGGCTTCTCTTCGGGCAGTTTTACACTGCTGCTTTCTTGTACTTGAGATTAAGGTAAAGAACTCACATTTCCTCATTTGATTCCACTTATCATAAGAGCTGCAGAAACTGAAAAGGGGTGATTCTGCATACTCATAGTAGTAGCACTTGTTAAACAAACTGGTTCACTTTTTTACCAGTTATTTTTATTTTGCTTAAAGCCAAAGAAAATGATTTTTCAGGAATTACACATCAAATTTCAGTACTGAGTTTTTTTAAAAAAAGGAATAATTACCAAAATATATTCAGTGGGGGGATGGGAAGGAAGGAGGCTGAAGGCTGACTGGGAGGGGTCAAAGGGAGAAGGGAGTTGGTACAAGGGGATCATGGATAAAAAGACTTTATTCTATAAAAATAAATAAGTAAATAAATAAATCTCCAAAAATTAGTAAGAGTATACAATATCATCATGAACTCTGTTGAAAGGTGATATAAAATTGGAAAGGAAGTGTTGGCAAATTTCAGATCTTAGATGAGTCTAGTGTGTTTGTGCGCAGCAGATTGTGAGCAGCCAGTCGGTTGAACAGAACAGTGATGTGCCACAGCACCATGAACTCCAGTGTTTGCCCTTTGTGGTACACGAACGCTTGCCTGTGGTGCCCACATTCTTGAGTTACTAGTGACTTGTTATGAACCAGAAGAATGTGGACAGTGTCCACAATGGTACTGGTATCTGCAGGAAATGAGCAGAAAGCCAATGTTTCTCTCATTTCCTGCGGATACATTCTAATAGCAGAACTGTTTGAGAAATACCCTATTTCAGGCTGTCAATAGACTCGAAGATAAAGCACGGGGCAAAGGTGGGGGAGTCACTGAGATTTCCATTATAGAAGGCCTGAAGTCCATCAGATCATTCATTGAGATTTACAGGAGTGTGAGACAGCTGGTGTAATCCAGGTTCAGAGCATCCTGTTGCTAAGAGATTCCATGGCTTCTGTGCTAACAGAATGAGGGCAGTACCCTCTGGTGTAGTTAACACAGCCACCACCTGTCAGTGCTTCGTTTCCTTCTTCCCCTTTATGGAAGCATTTGAAAATCTACAGTAATAAGTATGCATCATTTGTGTTTGTAATAAAATGAGTACAAAGGGCTTTTGTTTCTGTTCATGTGTAGTTTTTTAGTGAAGTTGCACTTGACAGATCACATACCAAGGTCTCTAAAATATTTAATATATTATTAATGCTTTGAGATACAGGCTTAAAACAAATTTGTATATTGATTCTAAGACTACTCTCTTTCTTTAAAGTTATTTATAATAGCACACCTTAAATTTAACTGATCCTAATTCACAAGGACCCATTGGTTCATAATACATACCTTCAAAGCACTAACAGGGTTAGCTTGTACTGGGCACTCAGGTACATTTTCTGTTCTTGAGTACTCTGGTGAGGGGCAGACAGTCCCAATATAGGGCATGGGAGGTTTGATAAAATGTTCTTACAGGGAGGACACCTAACCCAGATGTGGCTACTTCAGGAAGGACTCTTGGAGAAGGTAAATTAGCTCTTAAATAAGTTGCCCGGTGAGGAGAATGAGCACACCTGACTACTGTGTTGTACTTAGCTTTGTCACATGTCTCATTGCAGTCAGAAGCAAATGGGTGGTCAGTCTGTCTTCTAGAAAGGTTCAGTGAAGTCCATCAAAGGCAGCAGGGTGAGTGTTAAAGCAATGGACACCCCAGCAGTTCCGACCCATTATAAAACAGTCCTGACAGCAATAATCAGAACCGTGATTGACAGTTTCAGTTAGATTTGCTTCTTATAGAGGCCATTCATTAAAGAACAGTACTATTGATGCAATTATAGTTTTTGGTTTTGATAAGAAATTGTAAATCTGCCCTTTATTTTCTTTATGTTTGTCCATGCATGTACTTCTTTGGTAAAATTTATAACTTGATATGCAGTCAGCACGTGTGTTAAGTGTTTATTTTTTTTTTAATAATTTCATGTTTGCATAGAATTAGGATGTGGAAACTGAGGCTGCTGTCATGAGTCAGAGCGTTGGAAAGCTGCTGCAGTGTTTTCCTCTTAAGCTGAGGGAGGGAATGAAGCCAACTGCTGTTTGCCATGGTTGGGATGCAGGGTGTGTGTGAATGTGGGAGCCTGGGGAAAGTGCTGCAGAATAATCTCAGGATGAATCACTTCTCCTTCCTGGGGCACAGACTGCAGCTGTTCTCAGGAAGGGGTGGGAGGAGGAAGGGAATCCTTTAATCCAGCCCTTCCTTGCTGCGTACTGTCACTTACTGCAGGACACACTATCCTAGATGCTGTGTTCCCTGCCAGCAGCTTCTGGTCTGACTCAGTCCCTACAAGATTCCAGGCTTCTCTGAAGCTCTGTTTCCCAAGAGCTTTTGCCTGGTACCTTTGGTTCCTCATTAGATCAGGGTGTCTGTCACTGAAGTTTCTCTTAACTGCTCAGCATCTCCTCAGCTGCTTCAGAGGAGGACTCATACTCCAAATGAATGGTCTACTACCAAACCTAGTAGTCTGTGCCTAAATTTAATTACAAAATCTTCAAAGATACTAGTTTGGTGCATATCTCATTGTAAAAATTAGAAATCTGCTAGGTGGTAGTGGCACATGCCTTTAATCCTAGCACTTGGAGGGCAGAGGGAGGAGGATCTCTTGAGTTCAAGGCCAGCCTGGTCTACAGAGTGAGTTCCAAGACAGCCAAGGCTACACAGAGACTTTTTTTTCTTTAGGGAAAAGGAAAAAAAATTTTTAAAAAAAAAAAGATTGAAAACTGAAATGCCATGATTTATAACTTACAAAAATAATGGTTGGAGCTTAAATGCCCCTCTTATAGAACTGCACATGGCTAACTGTTGCTCACTTGTTTCCTGTGTCCATCCCAGCACCACCCTCTGTAACACCCTCCACTAGGAAGCAGATAGCCTTTCTATCTCTGCTTGGGCTGTGTGTCCTGGGAGCTGTGCACTCTTGGTTAAATACCCATGTTAGTATTGTAGGAAAAGTTCACACTGGTTCACACTTTCTTCTATATAGGGAATAAGCTAAAGTAACTCCACTGTTTCTTAAGAAAATTATTTAATTAAATTGGAGTGAATGACCCTGGTAGTATCTTAGGGTGATACTGAGATTTTAGCTGAAGATCCTAGAGTATGTGTATGTGATCACATGAATTCTAAGTTAAACTTTGTCTAGATCACAGAAGTTATGAGGTGGCTCTTAGAAGGCAGCAGTGGGGAGGAAAATGAGTAATCTGGTTAGGAAGTTGTGGGCTTCATGTGACTGCCTTTCTGCCCTAGACACAGTTTGGTAGGTAGAGGTGAAGTGTGAGAAGGGGTGTGTGTTAATATAGCAATAAAACAACAGCAGTAAATAACAAACACACACACACACACACACACACACCATTTCCTCTTGCTGTGCTCATCTGAGCACAGTCCCTCACCCCCACCTTCAGAACAGCCTAGAGCACCTTTAGTAGACAGACAGCACTGAAACCCAGGTAGGCGGTCCCAGTGCCCAGGTTTTCTGGAAATAGCTTTTGTCTCCTTGGCTAAGGCTCTGTCACTCTGTAGAACTTACCTACCATGAGGCATCACTTAGTCAGTGAAGATTTCTAATTTAGTCGGGGGGTTTTGTTTCATACACAATAAAATCTCCCTCATCTGGGACAAAGTAGAAAATGTGTAATGAGTGAAAATTTCCAATCATAAAGTTTCCCTAAAGAGAAAATATTCAGTCACGGCACAGAGTGTTCAGAAAGAAAGTTTTATTTCATCCAGATTATTACCAATTCCAAAATAAAGGCCCCAAATGAATAGGTCTTACTTACATATTTTGTCTAATGCAATGTGTGTGTGTTGGACATTCTAAAAGCTGTAATACTGTAAGAAAGGCCCTCTCTGTTCCCACTTTATTCTTGAGAAATGCGGCAACCAAAGAATGTTCAACAAAGAACAGAGAACTTACTTTTTGTAATTTGTCACTTGGTGGATAAAAAGTAGAGACAGAAGGGTGAAGCACCTGTTGCTTTCAAGGCAATAAATGAGTGAAATGTTTTAACAGAAGTCGTCAGCTTTCAAAGATCTCTGTTATCCAGTTCCCATCACTCACTGCTCTTAATTCCTTTGTCACATTTTTTACTGCATTACAAGTAATCCTTGAAATCCATGGAGCGTTTTATATATAACTAGAACCATGTGGATGGTTCTCACATGTTCATGTCGCCCCAAATCCCAGCAATTTTTTCTGTTCCTCCTTTCCCACATATTTAGTCTTAGATGCAGGTTTGAGGAACAGTCTTGGGGTAATGGGAGGAATTCAACCCCCACTCCCAGCTTCCACCTAGCAAGTCTCTGCACAGTCTCCCTAGGTTTAGGGTAACAGTGCCCAGCAGGCCTGAGCCTTTGATCTCAGCCCAGCATTCTATTCCTCCCTCTTCCCTAGGAGCTGCTCCTCAGGCAGCTGCTTTGCAATAGAGCCCTCGTTATTTATATGTAACCGTATACACTGACCAACAGAGTCGATTTGTAGAAGCACCTTATGAAATCTCCTTCCGATAAAGAGTAAGATTAGTAGTGTTTATCCATTCCTTCTGGAATAGTTCTGTTTATAACAAACAGGCTGGAGCAAGAAAGGACAAAGAATTTCAATCCCCCAGGTTAATTAAGTCCAGGGCTGATACCTGCGTGGGTGTGTGGCCTCAGCTCCACACCTGCTGCTCCCTTCACTTCTCCACATCACAGTACAAGGCAATGTGGCTCTGGTTTTCTCTTATGGGGCTTGAAAAAAACATACTATCATGGGAGCCAGAGAACAACTAGCAGGGGTCAGAGTTCTCTGCACTGTGTGTTCTGCAGATTTAGTTCAGGGTACAGTTGGCAGCAAGCACGTTTGCCTGCAGAGCCATCTTGCTGGCCATTTTAAGAATCATCTTAGGGCTAATTCTAACACGATACTTTAGTTTTTTGAGAGATGGGGGGGGTGTTTAAACAAGTTTTTAAAGATTGAATCAGCAATAAAGATACCATATTTGAAAGCCTATTTTAGAAGATGAAAATTGATCAATTTTCCCTGAGATATTGTGAAATGATTGAAACATAGAATGCACATATACAGGGCAGTGAAAAAAGATGTTTTCCTTTTTAATTTATAGTGGTCTTTTTCTGTGTTTTTCTTAGTTTGACCAGATCCCTTTTCAGAGGTTTGTGCTCTCCTAACAGTCCACTGATTTCTTAATCTTCCCATTCTCTTTCAGAATATGGTTCCATTGTCTCCTGCTGGCTTTGCCTTAATTTTTCCCACACAATTTTGCATAGATACTACCTGAGATTTTTAAGCAGACATTTTAGCCAATTATGCCATTTGCCAAAAATGATGTGAATATATTTCCTGATCCTATCCATGTTGGCCTAAGGCTCTTTTATCTTTGCATTCAAGTATCAGCTGAAGAACATATCTGTGCTAGTAGCATCCACTATACAGTACTTGAGCACTAGAGGATCTGAGAGGTAGCTGACTGAGCCAGGGGCATATATATCTGTGACCTAAAAGTGCTTGGAAGTTCTCCCTGCGCTCATTGGAGGTTATCGTATGGGGGGGCGGGCTGCCAGTTTCATTTGTTCTCTCATTCTGTGGTACCTGTCAATTTAGCTTTATAGTTTCTATATCAGAGGTTATGCTAGCCACAAATATAGCATGTTCCTCTCCCAACAAAATTGTAACTTGATGATGCTGGTCCTTCCCTGAACAGGACATGAGAAGAAAGGGCTGACATTGGGCCTTCGCTGGGTGCAGAGTGATGGTGACATGAAGTAGAAGGGTCTGCTCTTTCCTGACTTTGCTCAGCCCTGACAACACTGGGGCTGGCCCATAGGAGGCCTTTGTACAAACCAGAAGCAGACACCCCTTTGTCTGCACCTTACTGCCTACAAGCCCTAACTGCTCTAAGGGCACCCCTCAGAGTCGTGTGGTTAATGGCCTGTGCCTGGCAGACCCACCATCTAAGGTGACTCAAGATGTCCCTGGTGCAGACACACTTCATTGTTCTCCCTGGAAGAAGGCACAGGTTCCACCTGGGTTATCATGAATTTTCAGCGCATTTTTACATCTGGAAGGTCCTTTAGGTCAAGTTTAAAATCTTTAATTTTAGTGTCACTGTTTACTTTTGGGTTTGTTTTTTTGTTAAGTTGGGAACAATCAAGAATTTAACTGATCTCATTAATTTGTAAATTTTCAAATGACCCTTTGCATTAGGTAAGAGTTGTCTTCAGGAAGATACTTTGTGCTTTGTGCTTTGTTTTGTTTTGTTTTGTTTTGTTTTGTTTTGTTTGGGTAGAAGAAAACTAGCATATAGATCTGATGGCTCCAGATTTTATTTTCCTAGATTCTTGTATAAAATGAAAGTAAATCTCAAAACCCAAAGTAAATCGGAAGGGGAACCAGTAATACTTGGAGATTCCAGCCCCCTCCAAATGCTGATTGGGATCTAGTAGCCCTGAAGCAACCCTGGTGCTTACAAGGATTTTAGGCGTGAGCAGCAACATTGATACTGAAATTGACACATGAAGTACATTGCTTAAAATTAAGAGTTTGCTTTATGATACTTACTATTTTTATAAGCAATTGATTTAATTCTAGGATATAATTTCAGTTGCATTTTTCTTGATTTCCTGAAATCCCAAATCTGTATGTCAGCACACTGAATTTTTGCTCACAAAGATTCTTTTCCTGGTGCCTTGTTCTGACAAAGAGTGAACTAATACTGAGCTCTTAAAAGTGTGTGTTGACATTGTTGGGAAGATGAAAGCACGTGTGCCTTGTGATTTAGTTTTATTTGACGTGTAACAGTTATTCATGGCAATGGAGAACTCTGTCTACTTGTACTTTTCCGAAAGACGTTCTGTTTTCACTCATAGCTGTAATCATTTGCAGTTTATATAAGCAAAGCCCTGGTTTGTCTATAGTGTGCACTCTGCAAAGTACTGTAGCTGTCTAGTGAGGCAGGCAGTGGTGCTGACTTCAGACAGCACAGTGGAGTGTGAGGTCTGTCATGTCAGTGAATCTTCCAGATAATTCTGGCTCATTTGTTAGAAGGTATTTTTCTCATAAAAGATTTACATTAAATGCTTTTAAGCTATACTTCTCATCTTCCTACATTTTAAGCAGCGGTTTCTGTGTGTAAGTGGCTTCTGAAGATTATTCATGTCTGTGCACAGGGGCCATTGGTTGCTATGGTAGCCTCAGCTGGCCCAAACCTGGCAGTCATGTGTTTTATTCCTCCTTGCCTCACTGGCCTCCTGCAGTGTCCAGTGTCCTGGACTCCAGCATTCATACAGTTTTCCAGTGTGAAATACACAGTATATTATTTAAAAAACAAACATTTGGGGTGATTCATTCAGAGGTGCATTGTGCTCAGTAAAAATGAACTGTGTTATACAGATAATGAAGACTGTGTATGACCTAGTAGACATCTGTGTGGTATTTACACATATATTGTTTAGGCTTTGGGACTATTAATTTCAGTGTGTATGTTTTTATTTGCTATATTTTTACAAACAATTATATTTGCTATGTTAAAAAATTATAGCAAAATAAAAACTTACAGGAGTTTAAAATGGAGTATGTGATAGGAAACATTAATGAGAAACACTTTATAAATAATTCAGACTTAGGGTGGGAGGGGGAAGGGACCTTGAATAAAGATATACATGGATAGAAAATGTGACTTTATTCATAATAAAAAAGATTTCAGACTTAGTGTGTAAGAAATTTAAGTATTCCATACCTTTCGTTTGGATTGAGAAGTTCAGAGGGATTTATAACTACATCACACCCTTGCCAAAATAAAAGTGTGAGTTGGACTTTGTATAAAATGTGAACATTAAGAATTTCTAGTGTTCCTTATTTACCACAGTCCATTCTTTTGTTTGTAAAATTAAGTGTTTCAATATCACTCTGCCTTTTATCTTCCCAGGTCCTGACTTCTGGGAGCTTTGTAAAGACTGAATATTTGTCCAAGAATTGTAGATATAGATATATAGAGAGAATAAATACCTGAATTCAGAATAGCACAAAGCTAGAAATTGGGAGCAGTTGTAATTGATACAGACTTAATGGTGAGAATTTACTTCTTCCCATTAAAACACACGCACACGCACACGCACGCTGCCTGACTGAGGTAGTGGCCAAAAAGTAAACAAGGTAGATGGAATGACGACTGTTTGTTACTATTTGTGCCTGTCACTTCAGAAAATCATTGGGGAGAGCTTTGTATGGCTCAGAAACTATGGGCCTGCTACCCCATGGGGGTGGGGAGAGAGGGGGAGAGAGAGAGAATTCACTGTACCTGACTATTCCTGATATTTGTATATGCACAGTTGCAAGCATTCATTTTCTTGTATGGCTTCTTATTCGTGGTTTCTAAGACAGACTTGAAAGCCTGTCTCAGCCTCCCTACAGCTGGAATTATAGGCATGTGCTACCATACCTTGCTTGAGACAGGCTTTTTAATCCAACCAAAGGAGACCTGAAGATACTCCATAGCTCAACTGATCAAGAATCAAAAGAAAGAAATCTTAACTATTTACAAAGTTGTTGGTTTGGTTTTTGCACCTATCCTTTCTGTTTTTAGGATAAAATTCTTGTAAGATTCCGGCCCTGAGTATCACTGACAGGATACTTAAAACATTTGTTCTGTCTCCTCTTTCCTTCAGAGAACCCGGGGGAGGGGCTTATGTGAGGGTTTGGAGGCAGGAAATATACTATCATCTCAAAGATAAAATAAGAGAATAGTATTATTGTTTTTTTAACAGAGAGGAAAAAAGAATTGTTATTTAAGACACATATGCCTTACTCTACCTTACCCTTTAGTGACGGGCTGACTAGAACATTGATTTGGTTTAAGTGCCATAACATATTCCAGTTCCCATGAGTATGAGTCTGTGGATGTTAATATTTACATGGAACTCAGTGTAAAACAAGCATTTACAACGGAATGTTTTCGGTAAACTAAGTAACCAAGTTTATTGGATATGTAGATTAAATATAAGTGCTGGGTCATGGTATGAAACATCCTATTTCTGCATTTCTTTATAAACCCTAGTATCTTTATATGTGGTAGCTATACATTAAGGGGAAAATCAAAATCTATGATCTTTGGTACTGGAGAGATAGTTCAGTTGATGAGCTATAAACTGCATAAGAATAGACTGAAGTCGATTCCCAGGACCCAGCATTAAGAAGCTGGGCATAATAGCATCTACTTGTAATCTCAGCACTGGGGAGGCAGAGACTGAATGATCCCTGGGGCTTACTGGCCAATCTACCTAGCCAAAGTAGTGATCTATACCACCACCCACATGGCTCAGAGAAAAAGAATATAAAAAAGGCTACAAAATAACTTCTGGGCATGACACAGCTATTGCAAATATGATCCCAGAACAGCAGAGGTTTAGCTGCTGGTGATGCTCACACCCTTAATCCAGCACTCAGAGGCAGTGGATCTCTAAATTGGAGGCCAGCCTGGTCTACAGAGTGAGTTCTAGATCAGCTAGGGCTATACAGAGAAAGCCTGTCTTGAACATCGTAATATAAAAATTTTTTAAAAAAGAGAGAGCAGAGACTTATCTGTGCTAGGCCTGTACAAGACTGAACTTGTCATTAGTCAGCCATGGATGGAGAAGGTTTGCATGCCTCAACTTTTGGCTACTAGTAAATTCCAAGGAAGGGCAGGCATTGTCTTCAGTTATGTGCCCACAGGTGAGCCCACCAGGCTACAATGGAAAATTTGAAACTCCTGGTCACACAGATGGCCCTGGTTAAACTCAGTATGTAGCAAAAAACTAATGTGAGAAAAGGAGATAGAAGGAAGGAAAGAGGTTCATGGGAGGGAAATAGTGAGGTGGGAGGAACTATGATATGCATGTATAAAACTGTAAAAGAACAATTTTTTAATTTAGAAAGAAATATGAAGGCTAGAAAGATGGCTCAGTAGTTGAGAGCACTGGCTGCTGTTCCAGAGGACCCAAGTTCAATTCCCAGCACCCTCATGGCAGCTCACAACTGTCTGTAACTCCAATTTTAGAACAGTAGGCCAGACCTTAACAAGCCTACTTCCCTTTTTAGAAAATAGGGGTGATTAAAAAGAAAAACTTTGGTTGCACCTGTGTATTTGAGGGTTAGAGAGAACATGCTTATAAAGATGCTCCCAGCCAGCCTTGTATATCCTGTTCACTTAATTATCTATTTCATTGCTGCTGACATTTCCTGCTGCACAGTTATCCCATTGCTTCATTTGCATTCTGACTCCTAGTGCTTTTCTGAAATTAGTAGATGCTCAATTAAGTGTTCGACTTGGATAGAGTAAAGCTATGATAAAGGGAAGACTAGTAGTAAGGTGTGAGCTGGGAGCATCCACTGTATACTTCATAAAGGAATGGAAGGGTACTGTTGACTGGTGATAGCAGAGTACTCCATCTCAGTGAGGAGGCAATGGAAAGTACCACTGGCATGGATGCATGGAGTGTTGATGCTGATGATGGGAACTGAAAGGCTTTGGGCTAGTAGAATGGTCTCGTTTATACTGGGGAGTGATGAGAATTCAGAAAGCTGCCACACCAAATTAAACTTGAAGGGTGCTGGCAGACAGTACTGAAGGGTAGTAGTCATGGTTGTAGGTCACATTGGAAGTTATTTCTGTCGATATGACTTACAGTTCTTTGCAAACTTCAAACTCAGAAATTAACTAGTAAAAAGGATCCTTGTTTCCTCTTTTATTGCTCACTAGAAAGTATGTTTAGTCACAGTGGCTGCAAACAACCCAGGCAACTATCCAGTTCTATAAAATGGCACTTCTTATAGGGTTGTCTCTCCAGAAATGTGATTCTGGGTGAGCAAAATGTTCATAGAGACACATAGAAAATTATAACCATGGTTAGGAGCACTTGATGCTCTTGTAGAGGACCAGAGCTCAATTCCCAGGACCCACACCAAGCATCTCAACAATTGCCTATGTCTTGAGGGAATCTGACACCATCTCCTATCCTCTGTGGACACTCACACATGTGGCATATGCACACATTCATATTATTTTTAATTAAGTAAGTATTTTAACAAAAAAATAATAACCATGAAGTAAAGAAACTTTTAGGACCATCCTTCTAGAGGAAAGAAATATGGTATCTTTCACACAGCTTAATGTGAGAGCAGTAGGTTTGCATGTTTACTGCCTACAAGCTAGGTTAAAACCAGGAAAAGGAAGATTGTTAAAAGGAAGATGGCTGGCAACCTGAATACAGAATGGACGACACACAGTAAATCGTCCTACTGGTTAGGAGACCAGTAGATGGGGGTTGAATAAAGTATTAGACTGTATAATTGGTTGAGATGTGAAAAGAATTTAGCAAGAAGAAATAGCAAAAAAAGGAAATTTTTAACAACTATGATACAGAAATTAGAACATCACCAATAGTGTTTCAGAGTTTGAGGATGCACTTTCTCTGTTGTGGTTATTAGTTTCCTATTTGCTTAAGAAACTGTAAGTTAATGTTAGTTATAATGCCTTTAAAATTCTTCCATATAGTTAGTTATGATGCATGCTTGTGTTTGGCCTCTGTTCTAATCCCTAGGGCTTGCAAATGCAGTGAAGTTCCTGGTTTTGCTCCAACCCACCTCCCTTTCCTGGCATACACATTGTATAAATTCAAATATATATGCCAAAACATATAGGACTTCCTCAGAAACTAGTGTTTGTCGGACCTACCATTGCTTTTTCTTTTGCTAAGCAGAGTGATATGTACATTACTATGTTTTACTACATATATGTGCTTTATATATAATATTCAGAAGGTATTACTATGATTGTTTTCTGGTTCCTAGGATGAGTATGATGCATGTAATTTGACTTGCCCCTGGGCTGGGGTTGTAGGTCAGGGTGGTGCTTTCCCGGTTTGTGCAAGGTCCCGAGGTCCCTCCTCACCCTTTGAGTCCTTTTCTTTTAATATTTATTTTTTTATGTGCATTGGTGTTTTGCCTGCATATATAACTTTGTAAAGGTGTCAGATCTTGGAATTACAGACAGTTGTTAGCCACCATGTAGGTGCTGGGACTCAAACTCAGGTCCTCCAGAAGAACAGTAAGTGCTCTTAACCACTGAGCCATCTATCCAGCCCTGTGAGTCCTTTTTATAGTAACAGTTTATGGAAAGAACAGAAAGCACACAGACTATAGCATTGAAGTACACTGTTTGTGTTATTAGTTCTCCATAGGCTCTGGACAGAAGGCAGGAGCAAAGCTGGATGCTCAGCCAGTCTGCCTTCTACTTTAGGGGAGAGAATTAACTGGGGACTCACGTCAGCCAGAAGACACCTTGGGTGGCCTTTAAGCAGCCAGAATTCATAATCCTCCCACTTGGGTTTGAGTCAGCAGTCAGTGTGTATCGCCTGTGTTGAGGTCAGTCCTGGGATGGGTGGTGTGTCCTGGGAGGAGGCATAGTCCAGTGAAAATGACACCATAGGAAAACAGTCCAGGGTGAAAGCAGAGCAGTCTCATGTCAGGGCTCCACAGGGGCTCCAGCGTTGTCAACTCCATCTCTGCCTGCCAGCACGAGGCCCATTCACGGGTAGGAGGATAAGGCAGGAACTAGGGGCTGAATGCTTTGAGTGGAACAGAAAGCTCAGCATATTTCAGCACTGTCCTCCAGCTGTTGGGAAGATTCAGCCCTAAGACCCGAGAGACTCCAGCACCAACAGTGTTTGAGTGTGCACATCCTTTCTGCACTTTGTGTAGCTCTATGAACAGAGTCCCCAGTGGGTGCACTGTCTGGTGTGACTTCTGCCACTCTCTTCCTGTCACCATGGTGCCTAAAAACATAGGGGCTTAGTTGACATTTGTTATATGGCTATTGGGAACATGGGGGACTGTGAGACCTAACTTACTCTGTAAAGGTAAGTCTAGGGGCAGCTGAGCTTGGCAATCACACTGAAAAAAAAAAATTATTATTTCTTTTTCTTTTAGAAAAATGACTTGGGACCAGTAGAGAAACTTTCTCTTCGTAAACAGCGGTTCATGCAGTTTTCATCCCTGGAGCATGAGGGAGAGTATTACATGACACCCCGAGACTTCCTCTTTTCAGTCATGTTTGAACAAGTGGAGCGTAAGTAACTTTAAAAAAACAAAACAAACTTAAAACATAAGCATTGAAAAACCTGTTTTTAAAATTGATGACAGCTTATTTGCATTTGAATTATCACCATTTTGTGTTTTGTGCATTTTATTGTACAACAGTTGTAAGCTTTTATATGTATCTTAGAAGTAGTTGTTTTGTATGGGTTTTTCTAAATGAAAAAAAAACAGTACATTTTAAGATGCCACTAAAAAGATTATTTGACAGTTTGACTGGATATTATTTTCTGGTGGAATTAAGGTTTTAAATTGAGAAGAAAAAATAAACTAGACTATTAAGGAGAGCCATTTATCAGAGTTAGTATGTTATTATGCTGTAAATAGAAAAATCCTGAAGAAAAAAGTATAATCAAATTTAAAAAAAAAAAAAACAGTACAATGACTTTATAACATGAGACTCACAATTATTCCATGGTGGCAGAAACTTCCAGGCCTTATCACCCGAACCAGCCCCTCTCTCTGTAGCAGCCTGTGTGTGCACCTTAGTGCTGTAACATGTCTAATACTGACATGGAACAAAATGCTTTTGTACAGCAGAAGACCAAGGACCTCGGGAACAAGCAGTTAGCAGGACAGAGTGCACTAGTAAAGGCTGAGCAGGGCAGAAGCAGAGTGAACACTGTCCAGCATCCTAGGGACCGAAAGTCCACCAGTCACAAGGGACAAAGAGATAGGGGCAGTTCTTAGAGATCACGTTGAAGAACAATTAAGAAGCAGAGTGTACAGAAGATCTCAGTGAGGGCTCACCCGCCTAAGGAATGTATACTTGGCAGCGCTGTGTGAGCTTCATCCGAGGAACAATAAAGGTTTGGCTGTTAGAAAATAAAGTAATAAAAATGTGCTTAGATTATTTTAATGAAGTCCCATGGAGGGAAATTTAGTAGTATGTATCAAAACTTTAAAAATGTTGACTTACATTGATACAGTAAGATACTAAGCAAAGATTTAAGAAGTTATTTGGACCAGATATTGTGGTTTATGTCTTTAATCCCAGCACTCAGGAGGCTGAGGCAGGCAGATATCCATGGATTCAAAGCTGGCCTGGTCCACGGAATGAGTTCAGGACAGCTAGGACTACAAAGTTGAGATTCTGTCTCAAAAAATCCAACAAATAAATAATAAAGTACTTTAACCTCTGATGTGAACAGAGCTTGGACATTATCACTACTGTCCTCATAGCAGGAAAAGAAGAAGAAAAAGGTAAAAAATATAAAATCAGCAACTCAGGTCCATCAAGGGTCACAACAGAATTGAGGTCTCAGGACACCCTGACCTAAAAACTGGAGACAGGTAGGTTCAGAGGGTTGGTCAGGGCTTGCTCAGATCAGAAGCCACCCAGAATCTACCAGGACCTTATGTCAGAAGTATTTAAAGAATGTTTGATTAGCTGCTAGAATCTGAGTGTGGACCAACTTGAGGAGGAGCAGATAACATGGCTTGGAAGGTGAGGGCACTCAGTCTTCAGTCCTTCTGAGCCACGTGGGGATGAGAGAACCAGCGCAGCAGAGTTGCCTCTGGACTGCAAGAGCCGGAGTTGGCTCTCACAAAAGGTGAAGGAAGATCCCCTAAGGGTGCTGTTCCTTCCACTCAGCTGCAGCCTGCCTGCCTGGCTGTCAGTTACTAATATGTGTATTGGAGTCTCCGGTGCTTCACATGTACATCACTTCCCCTTTTGGGCGATGTGTATGTGTGCCTGAGATAGAGAAACATTTCTTAAACAAGACAGAGTACTAACCAGAAGAAAAAGGTTCAGCCATATTAAAATAGAACTTTATTCATCAAAAGTTGCCTTGAAGAAATGAAAACAACAGCCCCAAACTGGCAGAATTTATTTGTAACACACAAAATAGACAGGAGCTAATATTTACATGTGAAACTACAATTTTAGAAAGATATGCATGTAGAAAAGTGGAGGTCGGGTCATCTCAGGGCTTTCCAGGTGACATGGGGATTACTTCAGAGTGCTATCACTGGAGAAACTGTCACTACACTACAGAAAAGGCCATTTGGCCTGTCTTTTCCTACATGCAGCAAGCCATAAAGATTCTTTTGAGAGGGACATCCTTCACAAAGCAAAGCCACAAAACAGCCTTGATCACCAGACTGGTGACTGCAGTAATTCATCACAGCTCCAATTAACAAGGTCTTTGAAGTAACCGTTAGTTTCCATTAGCTTCTGCACCCCCCCCCCCATCTCTCTTAATGACATCCCTAGGATTTACCTTAGTCGAGAGATCCATTTGTCCTGGCTGTCCTTTCTGAATTGATTATTGTCGAAATACCCAAGATTCTTACTGGTTGTTTCTTCAGGCTCCACTTTCTTGTGAGGCTCTCCACATGCATGTCATTTTAATTAAGCAGAACCCTTAATTGACTCATTAGATGCAACCGAAGAGCCCCCCTGCAAGCTGAGGGTGCTTGGCTAGGATGTAGAGCCTAGTTTCCATCCCTAAAACTGCCAGAGAAGACTGCCAGAGCAGGGAAGAGTGCACTCCTCTCTCCATCCCCTACGCACCCCTCCCTTCTCTGTACAGCTATTAAAAAGTGGAAGAAACTGGTGTTCACAGAAAAGAAAACAAGAAAATAAACAAAGTCTTCCTTTGTTTGTGGTGGGATAAAATTTTACACCTGTTACAGTGGCAAGTCTCACAACAAAGGTCAGGGATGCTGTAGATCAGAGGTCGAGCTTTCCAAGGACTTTTTCACACTCTTGGATGTAAATGGAAATGAACAACTCCAGCTGCTTTGGAAAACAACTTGTAACTGCCTTGCAAAATTTCACATTCCTAGATATATATACTCTATACCCAATAGGAACACTGCTTGTGTGCCATAGGATGTGTGCAGAAGAGTGTTTATAGCAGCGGTGTTGAGTTTATAGAAAAGCTAAAATCTGACCTCATGCCCACTAGTGAGAGAGTAGATAAAGCAGAATTCACTGCTCACTGAAACTCATTTAAAAAAAAAAAGAGAGAGAGTCGAATTTAAAGTCTCTGGAAATGGTCCGAAGTTTTATAGGAAATTTAGAAATACCTATTCAAGTTAAGCTATTAAAATTGAGTCTAGAGCACTTTAACTAAGACTTGCGCTCTCCCTACCTGTTAAAGCTCAGTGGGATGGAGACAGCAGGAGCACAGCTCTGAGGACTGAGGGAGGACTGATACTTTAGGATTTACTTTAGAACCTCACCCCTGCCCTGCCCTGCCCTGCCCTGCCCTGCCCTGCCCTGCCCCGCCCCTGGATGCCGAGTACTGTGGGGCTGCTGGAGGGTAGGAGCTCCTCTTCCACCCATTTCTTACTGTGGACTGGAGTTTCTTTCTGTCTTGTATGCTCTTCCCTTGGGAACACTGGAGGCCTGGCTGCTCTTTTCTGGCTTGACAGGCAGAGAGATGAAAACTTGGGTCCACTTGCTGGATCAGGCATTACTCAGAAAGAGCAGTGCCGTTGCTCTTCTGTCTGGCTGCAGAACTCTGGCCTGGGTGATAGAAATAGGTAAAATAAGTAGTTTCCAGTGTCCTCAAGCACTCCCAGAAAACCGTTGGCTAGGCACACTAGCACATGCCTGTAATAGCAACGCTCTGAAGTTGAGGCTAGAAGATTGTTAATGTGAGGCCAACTGAACTCCATGGCAAGCAAAATCCTATTTTCAAAGAATAAATAACAAATGAATGTAGGATGTAGTAAAAGGTAGTTGAGCTGTCAGGAATAGATTCTGTGAAGATAACAGGCCAGCCTATGTGCTAGCTGCTTCACAGACGAACATTTAGGAGGGAGGCAAAATGGGGCAGGGCTTTCCAGGGGTCCTAACAAATATTATCATCACAATGGGAATTACTCCTTCATGAGAGCCTAAATTCAAAAGACAATCTCTAGAGCAGGGTGTGCCTAGGGTTCTCATCAAGTCAACTGAGCCAGATCGTCTGGACTCAGTACCCTGGTGAGATCAGGAAGGAGCTCAACTCAGAAACCATCCAAGCCTCATTAGGGCATTTCCTCAGGTGCTGGACATTGTTAGAGGGCAGGGCAAGACAGTCCGGCCAGACTCTGTACATACGAATGAGCCATGGGAAGGAGCTGGCACACAGATTCCCCACAGTATGTCATCTGAAATGTTCAGAGCCCAACAGCAAAGGTAGGAACGTCAAAAACAAGAACTGGTAGCATCCCTGAACAGAAGTGGGCAACAAAAACTGCTTGTGAAGCAATCAGATAACAGATTTAACAGAAAAAAAATCAAAATAGCCCCTAAAATATGCTCAGAGAACTACGGTAAACTATGATTAAAGACTGTGACATTTCTCCTTTTATTATTCACTGGAATGCAGTTAAACCATCAGAAGGCACTGAGCCAAGTCAAGACTGTAGGAATTTTGCAGGCCAAATAATACATCCTTTATGCATATAATGTTTCATCTTCATTTTTCATCATGAATAAGATAATCTTGGTTACATTCCTGATTATGATGAACAGCAAAATAAAGAAAAACTAAGCCAAACCGCTGACCCGTGGTCTCTGGATAAATGAAATGATATAAGGCAATCTAAGATTTATTAGATTTTAAACTCATTTACCTGGCATTTATCTTTTTGGCCTTTTGTTAATAATATGCTTTATTAATACAATTGATGAAGCTTATGTAAACACTTCCAAATGGACACTCGCAGCTCCCTTTACTGCATTCCTGTAGGCTTGGGTCTCTGTTGTGTACTTTGTAGCACAGACTATCCAGCCAGAGCACCATCTACCATCTCCCTTTGTAAATTCTTTCCTGCTTCACTCCTTTCTGGTGATGCTTGTCTTCCTGTGCTACTATTGGAACTGTCCCAAGTTTACAGTCAGGTTTCAGAATTTGCATCTCTGGCAACAACTAATTAGTTATCCTCCTTTTTCCTGCTCCCAGTGTGTCTGTCAATGAACTCACCAAAGTGTCTCATGTCCACTGCTCTATCATTCCAAGGTCCCTTCTCCTCTTTCCCTGCAGTCACAGGGACTGTGACATTGTCACTCTGAGGACTGCCTGGGAATAGCCCTTTTCTCCCTTTTATTGAAACTGCTGGGAAGTCACACTGACCCGAGAACTAAATTCAGCCTCACCTGGATCCTTCAAGTCATTGGTGTCCTCAGCCAGTGGGATTTCTCTAGCTCTCTTCATCAGCTTCTTCCAAATTGCTCAACTTCCCATTTTGTCACATCTCCCCTTCTCTATGATAAGATTTTACCCATTTTTACCTGAGCAAATGAAGGCTGAAAGTCAAGAAATGTAGATCCTTCTCATGCTGCCTTAGCCAGTGCCTCTTACCTCTCCTCGTCTGTTTACCTGAAAGGCTTCCTCCTCACTGTTCACCAGGAGGGGCGCATCCCCCCTTCAGCTCGTGGAAATGCAACCAACACGAGACTTTTAAGGGGATGGTTGGTTTGGTTTGGTTTGGTTTATTTTTTGAGACAAAGTTTCTCTATATAACAGCTTTGGTTGTCCTGGAACTCACTCTATAGACCAGGCTGGCCTCGAACTCACAGAGATCCACCTGCCTCTGCCTCCCGAATGCTGGGGTTAAAGGAAGAGTTTTAACATTGGGCTGAGAGGGTGATTAGGGCATGGTGGGGTAGAAGGGAAAACTTTTCTAGGGAAAAGGCCCTGAGAGGACAAAGGTGAGGGAGCGTGGTGGAAGCTGGAATTAACCAGGATCTTGGAAAGAGCCTTCAGAACATCAGGAAAGGAATAGTTAGCATCCCTCTGTTCCTGTTCTCAGTGAAGGAGAACGCAGTTACAGTTGTAAGAAAAAGGGGAACTTGGACTTGTAGAAGTAGCCTCAGTAATAGATGATGAATTAAGAAAGACAGTGTGACTGTCGGTAGCCTTATTAGAGTTTCATGTGGGGCCAGATATCAGTCACTCGAGATCTGAGCTAGAGGCACAGAAATGACCCATCACTCTCTTGCCAGTCTCTCTGCTCCTGTGTTTTTATCAATCACCTTTGTGGTATTTACTCCAATCAGTTAGGTTTGAGAAGTATTTAAACATATGTGAGGTGACTTAGCAGGGGACATACATGAGAGTCAACCCATTATGTCATCAGGTTAGCCCCTAAGCCTCTCCTGCTGTGCCTACATCCACAGAGTAGAAGTGGCTGCTTCAGAGTGCTGTGGGAGATGACATTAGAGAGTGTGGGGAAAGTCTGTTGATTTGAAAACCTGAAGCTTTACAATCTGTAGGGTAAGAAATACAGTCAGCCAGAATCAGATGCCTGCCACCTAGTAGTTACCAGCATTATTAGCACACACCTTTTTTACAAAGATATAATTCACATGCATAAGGTTTACCCTTTAAAACATACCCTTTTCCTTACAGTGTAAGACCACACATCGTCTGCTCTGTGCTTTATAGCCTGACATTTTCTGTTTAATGTTTAATGAGGAGTTTCCCTTTGTTGGTGCTGTTTGAAAATTTTTTGACTGTTTCATTAGTATGTTATAGTTTAATTGGTTCCCTTACATTGGAACATTTAAATTTCTTAGAGTTATTTTACTAATATTAATAATTTCATAGTAAGTACAGTTTTTAAGTTTTTGCTTAACTAATTCTAAAATAATTTTTTCAACTTCTAATCATGAAATACAAACACTAAAACTTCTTAAGGATATTATCAAATTGCCTGCTAAAACAGAAAATCTAATAATTTTTGGTTCCTGCCTAACTGGAAATTTTCTCACTAACTTTTCAATAATAAATTGTTTTATTTCATTACATTTATCAAGAAGAACTCACAAGAGCAAAATTTTACCCTAGAGTAATAGAGATGGACAGAGAACATCATCCCTTTTCTGAGCAGCATATTTAGTGTGTAGAGAAGTGAGTTACAGATGGCTTTTCCATACCTGCCTGTTAGGAAGCTAGATCATCTTCACCTCCCATTCTTTGCCCCTCTGCCCCACGCCGTCCTCTCCCCCATGCCATCCCTTCCCTTCTTTTTTTTATGTCTCTTCTTATTAAGATTTGGCACATGAAGAAAATGTGTTTGTCTTTCTGCACCTGCTCTAATGTACCTGATGTGATGATCTCCAGTTCTTTCTGTTTTCCTGCAAATGATGCAACTTCTTTATGGCTGAATAAAGTGTCATTGTGTATTCAGAGCATGTCTCCTTTTCCCTTTTATCTGGTTCAGTATCCCGCTATACTGTGATGCGGTGTTGTCCCCCGCTATACTGTGATGTGGTGTTATCCCCCGCTATACTGTGGTGCAGTGTCATCCCCCGCTATACTGTGATGCAGTGTTGAATGTAGAAATTTGAAAGTTTTCAGAGCACAGGAAGATGCTAAAGTCACTGTTCAAAAGTAGATCAGCTATATAAGGTCTTGTACCCGCTTACTCCTGCTGAACAGAAAGTCAGTTCTCATTGCACTGGAGGATGGTACAAGAGTGGCCAGTTTCACAGTCACTTGACATTGTCACTCTGGGCTTTTTGAAAACACATGAGCACATACACACACCCATGAGGTGGAGCCCAACACAGATACTCTTAGATGTCACCCTGCAGGGTGGCAAATTACTTAAAACTTACTTGTTCCCTGATGCATCACCATCCCATCCCTAACTGGGAACTGGGTGCATTTCCCACTTGCAGAGCAGGTGTCATTTGTCATCGTTGGGACAGACTGCACCTCCCCTAAGATTCTAGAATGTTACCACCCTCTCTCCTAAGTTCTGCAGACATTTCTTCTGCTCTTCGATGTACTCATTGTCACACCCACTGATGCCTCTCACACTGCAGAAAATGCTATCAGACACAAGTGATTTCTGTTTTACTTTCGCATTTATTTCAATGGGAAACGGAAAGGAGTGTTACTGTTCATCTTTTAAAGCTCATTTCTCAATATCAGTTTGTACTGTTTGGAATATGACAGCAGAGAGGTGTTAGCCCAGAGGACTTACTTAGTGTCCAGAACATGCCAACCTCTCCTCTTAGATAGTTCAAGATTTCGTTCAGTTCCCACATGAATTCTGTCGTGTTTATATAGCAGGGCTGGTACCAGGTTCTACCTCCATGCAGTCAACATCAGCACCTTCTTGGCGTGTCAAGCCACAGATCAGCCTGCTGCTTATAGCACCCACTCCTCAGTTTCAATCAACAGACTTTGTAATTAATATGGTATAACCAATTTCTATTTTAATTTTTATTCATAACAAAACTTTATAATCATATGCTCCTGATGAATCAGTTCTGTGAAGAAGAGTCCATAGCTCCGTTACTGTCTCCACTTGCTTCAAGCTGTCCAGTACCTGAATGTTTAAAGATCTGGCTGAGAATACAAATTTTCCAGTGTCTGGTATTATGACCTAAGTCCTCTTTCTTGTTTGTTTTATATGTTATATGAAGATAATACTATATTCAAAAGCTCAAGACCTGGAAACAAGGCCCTGGAAATTTAACTTAATTAATTCAGTTATTAATTCCACACCTCCATGCTAAGCACTCAACCTATACAATTAAGCAGATGTGAGGTCTCCTCTCTTGAGGAGCTTTTATAATTTACTTCTTGCTTGTAATTCTGATAGTATATTATTATTCATGACTTTATTGTTGTATTGTTTATTGCCATTTCTCTAGTATTGAGGGTTATTGAAGTAGCCGTTTGACTGCCTTTTAGCTGCAAGCAAATAAACATTGCCTTAACCCATTTAGTTGCAAATAGATTTTTTTTAAATCCCCCAAAACAGGATCTAACTATATCACATATAGAAGAGATCTATCTATCACATATTAGAAGGGCTCTAACTATATCACATATAGAAGGGATCTAACTATCACATGTAGAAGGGATCTAACTATCACATATAGAAGGGATCTAACTATCACATATAGAAGGGATCTAACTATCACATATTAGAAGGCACCTCAGATTCTTGGTCCTCCTCTACCTTCACACTGCCAGTTATTGCTGCCTTATATGCTCTCTGAATAGAGTACAGTCTCTTTCAAAAGCTTGTAGAACTAAAAATAGAATATACATGGTAATGAAATTTGTGGCATAAACTTTAAGAAAAAAATGTTAGGAGACCAAGCATGATGGCACACACCAAGGCAGGAGGGTCACAGGCCTGCCTGAGCTACATAGCAAGACTATCCTTGAAATAAAAAGAAAAGCGTTATGATAAATTTAAATTATGATCAATTTCTTTTAAGTTAATATTTTGAATTTTAATTAAAAGTGATAAAACTACCTTTATAATTAAATGCATATTGAAGTAAAAGTTAAAATACTCCTGGGCAGGTTGCCATACAAATTCATGAAATAAGGCAGAAGGATGGGCTGATTTCAGGTGTACCTGTACTATAAAGCAAGTTCCGGGACAGTCCGGACTGTATAACATCACCTTTCTCAAAAACAGACAGGAAGTTAAAATATATATAATTACACCATTTCCTAGAGCTAGTGATCAGCTTCGCATTACATTTTATACACCCTTTACAAACACTTAGAGCTGTAGATTATATAGTAACTTACCTAGCTGGTGAGCACCTGATAGTCAACTTTCACTCACAGGCTCATAATGCTCAGCAAAAAAACTTTGGCCAGAGGCTGGAGAGATGGCTCAGCGGTTAAGAGCACCCTCTGCTCTTCCAGAGGACCCGGGTTCGATTCCCAGCACCCACATGGCAGCTAACAACTGTCTGTAGTTCCAGTTCTAGGCAAACACCAAGGCAAATAAATAAATAAATAAATAAAGTTTTTAAAAAAAAAAAAAAAAAAAAAACCTTTGGCCAAGATAGTAGTAGCATGTGACCTACAGATATGATCATGATGCTTCTATAACTGCACAGTAATAGTCATCACTAATTATAATAATAGGTAGATACTATTATTTCTAAGTTTTTTCCCCTCTCTCACTGACATCTTTTCTGAATTTGAGGAACCCAAAAAAGGAGCCAGATGCAGTGGCACACATTTGTAATGCCAACACTTCTACAGTAAAATAAAAGGTGAAGACCAGAGAGGCGCCCAGAAACTTAGAGGCCAGCTAGCCTGAAGTACACGCCATAGCAGACCATGAGAGGCTTGCCTCCTAAGCAAGGGGAAAGAGGGCTCTTGAGAGTTGTCCTCTGGTCGCCCAACACAGGCTGTGGCATGCACTCCCCCACATGCACACAATAATAACAAGACAGTTTTTAAGAAGGGGTCTGAAAACCTGAAAGAACTTCAGGTCGCTATTGTCTAATAAATCATGAAGAGCAGCGGGGACTGGCTTGGTCACCTCTGTTCTAGGATCTGGAGCAGGGTAGCTTTCCAAAACTGCCCTATGGATGTGACTTCTTTAAACTGGTGAAACTAAAAGTCTGATCTTAAAGAACAAGTCAAGGAGGGACTTGTGTGTGGCACAAACCAGTGTGTGGTGCCCATGAGGAACAAAGACGTGGAGTTCATGGTGACTACTGAAAACTGATCTTGCAGAAAACAATAGAACCTTTGTATTCACATTCAGAATTCTTTGGCTCCTGATTTACATTGGAGATAATGACTAAAACCTCCAACTTTATTACTTACCTAGGCTGTTTGTTTCAAAAATGATTTTCTTCCTTAATGCAGCCTGAGTTTGGGGAGGAAGTGCTAAATCATGGTTCTTCTTTTGTTGTAGGTAAAACGCTAGTCAAGAAGCTGGCAAAAAAGGTAAGCAGTGCCAGGGCTTTTATTTGTTTGTTTGGGGTAACCTGGAAAATAAACTTGTAAACCTTAAATTGAAGGTTTTAAACTTGTGTATTCAAAGGATATGGAGGATGTACTATCAGGAATCCAAACAGCACGCTGTGGATCAACTTTTTTTAGAGACCTGGGTGATAAAGGTAATTTTTAATTATTGTTAAATTTCCATGTATATATCTTATTTAACTAAGTAGTATTAGGAAATTAAACCAAGATATTTATGCCATGTGATTTAACTGGGGTTTTATGACATAATAAATGATTAAGAGATAACTTTCTCATTTTTAAGCAGTTAAACATAAATTATTAGAACACCAGTGAGTAAGTCCTAGAGAGGGGGTGAGGGCAAGGGAGAGTCAGGAGATGAGGCCGTGTGGAAATAAAGGATGGTAAGACCTCCGAGAGCCTTGATGTATATGAGCTGGGAGCCATAGAAAGACCAGGCAGAGTGACCATTGGGAAACTACAAGAAGAGTTAAGCCAAGCATGCAGATACACACCTGGAGTCCCAGCCTTTGGAAGGCTGTACCCTGATGCCTAAGTTTGACAAAAGGTTTCCCTGCACTGATTAAAATGATGACATGACTTCCGTCTTTGAGTCTGCATTACATCTCTTGATTTACATATTTTGAACCATCCTTACATCCCTGGAATACAACCAATATGGTCACAATGTTTGTGCTCAATGCATTGTTTAATTTGCAAATTATTGAGAATTTTTGTGTCTACTTATTAGGAAAATCAGTCTACAGTTTTCTATTTTTGCTGTGTGCTTATGTGATTTTAGTATCAGAGTTAATACCAGTTTCTCACAATGAGTTCTGCAGTTTCAAGGAAGCTTTCTATTTGTGGAATAGTTTGAAGAGTATTAGTGTTGCCTCTTCCTGGGTAGGTCTGGTAGAGTGAGGGGAGGAATCTGGGATTGGTGTATTGGCGTGAGACCCTTACTTCTTCAGTCTCATTGTTTGTTAGAGAGCTGTCTAAATTAATTATATCCTCTTGATTTAACTTTGGTAGATACCTGTGTCTGTGACTTCACTTCTAGTGTTTTTGGAGTATGGATTTTCAAGGTAGTTCTTCAAATGATCCTTTGGATTCCATTGGTATCTGTTTTAATGTTGCTGGTTTCGTGTTTAATTTCATTGATTGCATCTTCCCTCTTTTTTTTTTTTTCCTGTCCTATTTTCTAAGAACTTACTTTGTTTGATTAAGTCTTTGTATTGTTCTTTTAGTGTCATTAATTTCTGCCCTCATATTCCTTGCTTTGTCTTGTTCTTGTTTTTCTAGCACATTTAGATGCACCTTTAAGTTACTCAACTATAAGATCACTGTTTGTCAGTGTATATGCACGTGTTTATGTGTGGAGATGCACATGGAGACCTGAAGATAACCTATAGTGTCATCCTCAAGAACAATGTCTACCTCTTTGAGACAGGATTTTTCACTGGCCTAGAGCTCACCAATTAGTCTAGACTAGCCAGCCAACTCAGGCGGTCCTCTAGTCACCACCTCCTCAGTGCTGTGATTACAACATGCTCCTCTATCCAGGGTTTTTACGTAGTTGCTGGTGATCAAACCCATGCCCTCATGCTTGCAAAGGAAGTGCTTTACTGAGCCATTCCTAGCCCCATCACTGTTTCCTACCTTAGCCATCATAGTTAGAAACTCTATAGATGTCTTACCTATGTCCCAAAGGTTCTGATAAGTTGTGTTTCCACTTTGATTTGATTTGAAGAAGCTGTCATTTTCTTCCCTGGTTCTTTAGTGACCCAGCGATTTGTTACCTTCGAGTACATTGTACAGTATAGAAATACTTGTATAGTTTCAATGGGTTCTTTTGCTGTTGATTTCTACTGATGGTACTTTGATCTGAAGAGATACAAGAAATTATTTAGCTTCTTTCATATTTGTTAAGACTTGCTTTATGGCTTATGATGTGACCCTATTTTAGGGAAGTACTCAGAAGAATGTTGGATAGAGTACTGTGTAACTGTCTTATTGGTCCATTTGATCTATGATACTTGAAATTCAATAAAGACTTTTCAGTTAATTTGCTCTTACAGACAGCCAGGGTTTGGTCCCAGCACCCATCCATAACTCCAGTTCAAGGGAATCCAGTACCTTTTGCTGACTTCTGAGGGCCCCAAGAATGCAAGTGATGTACACATGCATTCATATATGAAGACAAAGCATTCATACACATAAAATTTTTAAAATACTAGAAAAAGACAAAATATGGAGGCTGGAGAAATGGCTCAGAGGTTAGGAGCACTGACTGTTCTTCCAGAGGACCTGAGTTCAATTCCTAGTAAAACTGCATGGTGGCTCACAACCATCTGTGATGAGATCTGGTACCCTCCTTTATATACTGTGTACATAATAAATAAATAAATAAATAAATAAATAAATAAATAAATAAGTAGATATTTGAAAAAAGACAAAGACAAAGTACTAATAAAAAGGATATGACGAAGGGAAAATGACAAAAGCAGATGAAGTGTCAGAGAGGCTCTTTCTGAGTCTGAGTACCCTGGGACTGAGTCTGCAGTGGGCGCGTCAGGGGCACTGCCAGTTGAACTTGTAGACTTGTGTCTTGCTATGATTCACACTGGTGTGAGCCTGGACTTAGAAGTAAGCCAGGGCTATCTTTCCTTGGGTAGCTTTCCTTTGAGTATAGGGGCCCTCTGCTGGCCACAGTTAGCTTTGTAGACTGTGGGCCAGACAGGTTTTCCTATCCTCCTGAGACCTACTTGTTATCCTGAAGAGCCTCATACTGGAGGGCATCTCCCAAATGTGTCAGGAATAAGGGAAGAAAACACAGTGCTAAGATCTTTACAGACAGACCTCACCCTTCACTTTTAAACCCACTAAGAATTAAACATCCTACTGGAAGGCTGCAGCTGTAGACAGGTTCCTTATAGCGTCATCATATCTAGTCTTTACAACAGAATCCTCAGGGCAAATAGATGGCTCTTGAGGTTGACCTACCCATTGTCAGACTTAAGTGTTGTTCCCAATGATCTGCCCCCAGCCGCCAAGAGCAGGACCTCCTCCTGTATTCTTCACTGCCTAACCGCAGCCTCTAGCCAGAGTCCTTGGTGTACAGTTATCCTTTGTGCTCAGGCCCCAAGGTATCAGTCTTAAACAACAGGTTCCTACTCAAAATGGCACCCAGCCACAGCCCTCCAAATCGTGAGGACTGACCCTGTGGAATTAATTGCTCACCACTGTGGACATACTTTCTCGGCAGAACCTAACCTGGATTGAGGTTGAGAACTATGGGCAGTATTGCCAGTCCCTTCACCATGGCCACCTGCATTTCTTTCTAGAGAGGCTTCTGCTCCCCACACCCACATTGCACTGTGTGTGGCTGAGTCCCCCATGTGTTTCTCCAAGCTAGCCTGTCACTCCTTTGTGGTTTCTAGTGCTATTCCCCTTCTCTGTCTAGGATCCAGTCTGCTCTGTTTGATCCTGGCTCTTCTTTGTCATTACATTCACAGCTGCTAGCCTGAAGAGAGAAGAACTTAGCTCAAGAAACCCCATTTTGTATTCTAGTATCTATTTTATAAAAAGGTAAAATAAAGTTTATTTTCGGATTTTTGGCAGGGGGTGTTGCCCAATTCTGGGAGAAGAATAGTCATGCCTGATCAGTCCTGGGAAAAGAACATGTCCTAAAAGAATAGACCTAGCAGGGGGCCTCCCCAGTTCTGAGAGAAGAATAGCTCTCTACTTGCCCAGTTCTAGGAGATTAGCCAAGACATCTGCCCAGTTCTGGGGAAGGAATAGATTCTTGCTTGCCCAGTTCTGGGAAAACCAGCCACCTCAGGTAGGGTCCAGGTAGGGTCCATCCAGGTGAGCTGCAATGATACTCTGGGGCAGAAAGACCCTAAGCATGAGCCAATTAATAGCATGCCAGCGCCCTGTCTCCAAGCATCCAACTTTGTTGTAACTTATGCCTATTAAATACCCCTTGTAACCAAAAACAGGAGCTACTTCCTGCTCTGTTGTCACAAAAGCTTGGATAAGCTCCCTGCCTGGCTTGTATTGCACTGCCAATAAACCTTGCTGTTGCATTCCAGACATCCTTGTCTCCGGTGGTCTTTCTGGAGGTTGAGTTTTGGGCATAACATAGCCCACCAATTTTTTCCTGAGTACTTGATGCTTGAAGTGATATAGGTCAGTGAGTGGGACATGAGAGGATGAGATAGAAGCCATGTTGCAAATTTTTGAGAAATGGGTGCTATCCTGAGAAAATTAAATGACGCTTAGTTGGGAGACCTGGGCCTGAGCAGAAGTGTTAGGAGGAAGCTGGGGTTAGAGACAGATAGTTGGGACATATTAGTTATGATGCAGAGGGGTGAGCATATTTCTTATTAATGAGAGATGAGGGGAGAAGTTTAAGCATGACAAACTCCTAGCAAGTAGGAAAAGAGAGATTCTGGGAAAGCTCATGCCACTGACTGCTGGCTTCTCCGTTGTACCAGGAGGGAAGAGTAACTAGATGATGCCCATCTGATACAACGTGTTGGTAGCGAGTACTGGGGAGCAGCGTGTATAGACAGGACAGTGGAGGAAGGAGTGGGGAGGAGCTTCGATAAATGAGGAAAGGAGACTGAACTGAGAGACAAAATAATTGTGAGAAGCTTTAAGCAGAGATGTATTTCTTAAAGAATAGAACCACTGCTGGTCAGCGACTGTCTTTCATCTCAGTGGAGCTGTAGAATTGCTGCAGTTGGATTAAGTTGGGGTTATGTGGATAGGTAGAGAACAGTCCTAGAGGAAGCCATTAAAATTTAGACTACTAGCCGGGTGGTGATGGCTCACACCTTTAGTCACAGGAGGCAGAGGCAGGTGGATCTCTGTGAGTTCAAGACTAGCCTGGTCTATAAAACGAGTTCCAGGACAGCCAGGGATACACAGAGAAACCCTGTCTTGAAAAACGACAACAAAAAAAAAATTGACTACTAGAGAAAGTTTGACTAATCGTCACCCTAAGCAGGGTAGCAGAAGAGGAAGTGAAGTAAGAAGGATCTGAAGAGAAAAAGCGAAAGTGAAGAGCAAGGTGCCAGGGGAGTGGAAAGCATGCATGGTGGGGAAAGAGTGCTCTGTTTGAAAAATAGACAGTTAGGAATCTTCCAAATAGCCCTGGGGTATGGCTAAGTATAGTGCTCCTGTCTAACATGTGAGGCCCATGTTTGATCCCCAGGTCCACAAAATAAATACTTGTACATACACTGCTGCACATTTTAGTAAATAGTAATCAATAGCTGCTTGTGACGATTTCTGTTCATTCCTCAGTGTGTCAGTATACAATAGACAGCACAGAACTTCATTAGATTGCTTATACTGAATCATCCAATGATCTTCATACTGTAGTAACCCCCCTATTGCTGCAGGGTTGTGAAAAGGTCACCTTCAAATATTTACATTATGATTCATAATGGTATTAAATTACAGTTATTAAGTAGCAATGAGAGAATTTTATGGTTGGGGGGGGTCACCATACCATGAGAAATTGTATTAAGGGTACAGCATCAGGAAGGCTGAGAACTTCTATTCTGTTGGGTCCCTCCCACAGCACCAGAATAAGCCTAGCACTTTAGACATAATAATCTCTATAGTTTTCATAGTGAGAATTTGTAGGAGCATATGTGTTCTGAGGAGACTCAGGAGGAATGGGAAGGAGAAATTCTGGCGCTCTAGCTTTCTCCATTTTCTGCTGTCTCCTCGGGGGTTCCAGAAGCAGGCACAGTAACTTACAAAGCCTAGTCATCACACATAGAAAAAGATCAAGGTGGGATTTTGCTTGCTTGTTTTAGTTTTCTGTTGAAATCTATATTTCCAAGAAAGAAGAAAAGATTCACCTTCCTTCACTGTCAGTGTTAATAAAAACTCTATGAAGAACAATTTAGATACTCCATATGGATCTATCAGAATTTATAATATAACCAACAAAACATAGAATGTTCTTGAGATGAAATAGAAGTAATTCACTACGCATTAGAAAAAAAGTAAGTTATAAGTTATGATCATTCGGAATTTTTAAACTGAGCTAGATTCTCAATATCATACTTGTCTTCAGGATGTTTTGACCATAAATTACAAGACACATTATTGTAAGATATAAATATATCCCCATGGATATAACCCAGCCTCCTTGAGAAATACAGTTCTCAGAATGCTGCTACTGAACAGACCATGTTTGAGTGTGGTTCCTACTTGAAAAATTTTTGGAAGTATAGAAAATGTCCATTCATCATTTCTAGTTACCCTTAAAGATTCTTTATCAAACTTTTTTTTTTTAACTTTATTTATTTATTATTTATTTATTTGCCTTGGTGTTTGCCTGGAACTGGAACTACAGACAGTTGTTAGCTGCCATGTGGGTGCTGGGAATCGAACCCGGGTCCTCTGGAAGAGCAAACGGTGCTCTTAACCACTGAGCCATCTCTCCAGCCCCAATCAAACTTTTAAAGATAAATCTTAAAAACATTTTTCTGTTTGGGCTGGAGAGATGGTTTGGTGGTTGAGAACAGCAGCTGCTCTTCCAGAGAATCCAGGTTTATTGCTGGCACTCACATGGTGGCTCACAACTCCTGTGTATAATGCACAGGCATATGCAGGCAAAACACCAATACACATAAAGTAATTTTTTTAATTCTTTGTTTCTCATGCTGTTTTGAAACTTTCACTTAGCAGCATTCACTTTCCCATTCAGAGTAACAATAGGCTAAGCTGTTTTCCTGTGGGTGCCCTCAGATGTGGGTCTCTCCAGACAAGCTTTCTGAGGCAGATGTGCGGCCCTGCAGGGCTCTCTTGTTTATAATGCTTCCTGAGCACAAGCTGTTTTTACCCTTCTCAACTGTGTTTATTCAAACCTTTTACTTACGTCAGTGTTTCAGAGAAAGATGTTGGAATTTTCCTTTTCAAAAATTGTCTATGCTTAAAGGACATTTTCCTGTGTTTAAAAACAAGAGAGATCTCCTTAGGCACCAAGCCCAGGACAATCTAGAGGTTGGCCTTCCCACCCTTCTTGCTCTACTCCTTTGAAATACAGAAAAATACTATTTTCCACGTTTTTTCAGGCTGCCAGGGGTGAAATGCTTTGATCCTCAACCTAGCATTAGAACAGTTCTGCCAGGAGCAAGCATGGCAAACACATAGAATTTATTCTCCCTTCATGTAAACACTGAAGAGTCTTTGGAAAGAAGTATCCGAACACTGACTGCATGTCCTCGCTCTGAGAAAGCACAACTGCTCCAAAATCAAGTAACTAGAGAGGTGTGCTGGACTAGGAAGTCAGCCCAACATTGGTATTTACCTGTAAGGCTTTGAGTGACAGGACATGGAAGGTTTGTTTCCAAATAATATAGTGAGATGTGAGGATTAAAAGACAAAATAAGACTCACAAGTTGATGGTCATTAGGTCTGGGTTTCATTATATTATTACCTAATATAATAACATATAATGAAGTATAATTCTGTGTGATTTTTGTCTATTGTTGAGTTGTTCATATTAAAGTGTGTTCAGTTGTAAATTGTGCGTTTTTAGCTCTTCCAGCAGCCATTCTTGTTAAATTCACACTTCTTCATTTTCTGTTCCACTCTCATTGCAGCAACATAAAGCCCATTATTACTTCAATAAGAAAGTTTATTTAGTGACCAAATACAGAGCCAGCCCCAAAGCTACCTTGATTTAGATAGATCTCAGACAAAGGCACTACCCATTTTTCAAGCTTCCCAGTTAAATATGGGCACTCCTGGCCTTATAGTTCTAAGTATAAATCTCCCATCATCAAGACCATATACCATCTTCTCCACAAAAGAAGTTAGTGAACCAGCATTCTCAGAGAAATTATCAGTACCACTCATAGGAGCCCAACTTCAGTCAGTATTATCCCTGAACCGGTTTCTAGAGCCATGCTCCTGCAGCTTGTTCACCACATTGGGCCCAAACCACTTGCCTATCTTGGCTGGCTTCTGTTTTGTGAACATGACACA
Source organism: Sigmodon hispidus (assembly GCA_004025045.1). Classification (NCBI taxonomy): domain Eukaryota; kingdom Metazoa; phylum Chordata; class Mammalia; order Rodentia; family Cricetidae; genus Sigmodon; species Sigmodon hispidus. The sequence goes on along the minus strand of PVIH01006249.1, from coordinate 1,891 downwards.
AATTAGGGTCATTCAGAAAGAGGCAATCTTGAGAAAATGCTTCTATAGGCAAGTCTGCAGGGCATTTTCTTTATTGATGGTTGATACTGGAGGACCCAGCTCACTGTGGGTGGGGCCACCCCTGGGCAGTATAAGAAAACAGGCTGAGCAAGCCATTCAAAGCAAGCCAGTAAGTGCTTGTCCATGGTTCCTGCCTCGAGGTTCCTGTCTCTGTTTCCTGCTCTGATTTCCTTACATGTAGGACTGTTATACAGAACAGTAAACCCTTTCCTCCCCAGGTTGCTTTTGGTCATGGTGTCTTATCACAGCAATAGAAACCTAACTACAATACCGTTCTTCCTTCAGTCTCATGGAAATGGAAGGAAAAGCAAGGCATCCCACCTAAACTGCATATTTGAGAGTGAAGAATGCTTTCTCCAAAAGAAAGGAAGTTACTGCAACAGATTTTTTTTTTAAATCCCATCAGAGAAACTTTTATTTGTAGCATATGATAATTAAAACAGAAAGCTACAACTGCTTTACGTACACCATGAAAGACTACAGAATGATCAGTTCCAAATGAGAAATTTATATCACTCCATTTCCTCCAAAGAATTATAGATTATTGTGGAAGAGAAAGTAGAAACATTATAAAGTCAAGAGTGGTAGATGACTAAGAAAACAGTGTTTCCCATATACAGCATGGCCATTGTACACATCAACTCATAATGGTTATAACAGTATACATAAAATCTACATAGGCTCAAGGAAGACAAAAGCCTGGAGAGAGGAGGTAGACATGAAGTTCTGCTTGAACATGATAAATTATTGGCAATTTATAGCTAATGGGAGGAAAGTTGGCCTTCTTCATGTTACAGAACACAGTAGGTTGACCATGCTCCCCAAGGAAAGTCATGTATTCAACAATATAGAAACAGCCAAATTAGACTTGATAGGCATAAAACAGAAATGTGACACATAGTTGAGTGAATAGGGAAGGGGATAAACCTTGTAAGAACTTAGAAAAAAAGGAGAATATGATCAAAACGCAGTTTACAAAATTCTCACCAAGAACTAATAAAAAATGAGTAGTGAAGTTAAATTCTAGTCACTTTTTTTTCAGTGTGGAAAATAGTTTTTTCTTCTTTTTCTCTAAAAGTTTCCCATTGCTGAAAGATAATTATCAAGTGGAATCTTAGATCAACCCCATACCTTGACCATGCCAGAAAACATTTATTATTATTATTATTATTATTATTATTAACAAAGAAGTCACACTTTCTATCCTTGTATATCCTTATTCAAGGTCCCTTCCCCCTCCCACCACATCAGGTCATTCTCTCTTCTCCACAACTCCCCATCCCCTCCCTGGGCAGGCGGCAGGCAGTCCTATGGTCCCACTGACCCAATAATGCTTAGTTCAGTCCCCACTCCTGGCAGATCCAGTTTTCTCCCCCCTCCCTCAAGAGTGAGTCAGGTGTTCCTCTAGGGGGAGTGGGATCCGAAGGGTCAGTCCAGGGTGTTTCTGATCCCAAGCTGTTCAGTGGTTGTGGTTTGCAGCTTGGGCATGCTTTGCTTTTTTTCTTGTTTGTTTGTTTAGAGACCACTAATGAGTGAGTACATCCCCTGCTTATCTTTCTGAGTTTGTGATACCTCACTCAGGAGGATAGTCTCCAAATCCATCCATTTGCCTGCAAATTTTAGGATATCATTTTTTCTTACTGCTGAGTAGTACTCCATTGTGTAGATGTACCACAGTTTGTTAATCCATTCTTCAGTTGAGGGACATCTAGGTTGTTTCCAGGTTCTTGCTATTACAAATAATGCTGCTATGAACATAGTTGAGCTAATACTTTTGGAGTGTGAATGTGCCTCTTTAGGGTATACACCCAGAAGTGGTATTGCTGGGTCC
>PVIH01006248.1:83726-113660 GCA_004025045.1 Sigmodon hispidus | reverse complement strand
CCTGACCTCTGGGCGGGGTCCGAATCTGCCCCTCGGAGACCCCAGCAGTTGGTTCGCTCAGTTCGAGGTCGTGGCGGGGTTTCCCTCAGCAGGAGCCGTGGAAGTGGTCAGGGACAGCGTCCACCTGCCCCTGCCCCAGAGAGCGCTGGGATTCTGCAGCCAGCGCTGGGTCCCGGAAGTGGAACCAGCAACAATGGGCGAGGCTGTATCTTCCATTCTAAAAAACTAATACATTTATGGAGCGATGACTGGACATAGAGAAAGGGCAATTAGATTGCTAGGGGTAGTGAATGGTAGGACAGTTGCTAGAAAATATGTGACAAATATTTGTCTATTTGGTTTTGTTATATAGAGAAGAGTTAGTCTCTTCCTTGTATGGGGTGTGCACATGTGGATTCTAAGCATAAAATATCTCTGGAGACATAGTTAACTAAATTTTTATGCTGAAGTTGAATGTTTGAGGTGGCTTACTGATCCCCTTTTCTTTTATTTCATTGGCTCTCTCATCATAGAGGACCATTCTCTATGTTCCACATACACTTAGCAGATATTTGCTTTAATGTATTAATAATCATAGTTGTACTCTTGAGTCTAGTGCCGCAGCTGTCAGAGAAAACTGTTCTGTGGCTCTCCTCACGGAGTCAGCAACAATAAAGAACAGTAAACAAGGGTTGAAGCTCTACCTGCTGACTTCCTTCCCAAGGTCAAAGCCCTAGAGTGCCTTCAATATACAGAGCATTCTTCATGTGGCTGCTACCTAGCCTGTTGGGCTTAATTCTGTTTTTAATGAGTTGCACACCTGTGTCCCTGGCTGCTTGCCCTCCACACAGTGGGAAGAGGTTAGGGAGAGTGAATTTCTCCTTCATTTGGGCCCTTGCATTCTAAATGTGTCTGCTTGCATTTTGTTCAACATCCCAAGGATGGGTAGTACTCTGAATCTCTTCCTATTATGCTAAGCAGCCAACATGGGGTTTATTATGCAGATATTATAAAGACAGTAAAATTGCTCAATCAAATACAGGCTTACCACAGCCTAGTAAATTTCCAAATTACACAAAGTACTAAAGTAAACCATGCTTGGGTCATGTTTTGTCTTGTTAGTTTCCTGCTTAGGAAATTTGCTGAAGCTCAGTTTAGAAAGGGGGGTGATGAAGATTTTGATTTTGGTCTCATATTAACAATAAAACATATAAAAAGAAAAAAGCTGAATAATATTTTAAACTGTCAACCAACTCTGGGGGGGGCGGTATTTTAATAAGGATCTGTGTAGAGTGGGATGCTGGTGACTCAGATTTCTGTTTGATTGCTATCAGATTTGAAGAAAATGCCTGGATAGATTTTATCAATAATTAAAAGGTATATTAGAGATGTACTGTATATGAAATATTTAGAATTCATTTCAGGGAGCCATTAGAGAACATGAAAGAGATAAATAATTCCTCCCTGGAGACACTAAAACAGACAAAAGTTAAAGTCCTATATTGGATCCAGTCTGTAGACCCATGTTAAGATGTGTTGAAACACTGGGGTAATGTCACCAGTGAACAGTGGCCACATTGTAACCTTATGTTTCCAAGTCTTAGCAAGATACAGATTATGGCTTATGGTTTATGTCTCTTCTCACATGAGAGACCTATGTAGCATCATCTAGGATGATGAAGACATGAAGAGACAGGGACATAAAAATCTAAGTCTCGGAAAATAAAATATGCTACTTTGGTAAAAGGGTTATTTTGATTAGAAAACAATTAAAGAAAATACTGAAAGAAGGCCTTTCCTGACTGTCTGCTTAGAAACAGGAGGTAAGTTTTCTTTTGTGGAGTTGGTCCCGTTCCCTGCTCTGACCTTCCTTTCTCACCATAGTCACACAGCACCAAGCTGGAGCTGTACAAATGAGTCTGACATTGGTACTGGCATTTCTTTGTTTTCCCTGTATGTTTACCTTTCTCCCATTTAATAACTACTATCAGCCCAAAACCCATGTCATTTTTTTGTCATTTCTTCAACAAACTTATTGACCTTTCAAAAAAATGCTGTAATAGCCCCCAAGTGAGTCTATCCATTTTATGAATCTCTACTTATTTTCTATGAAAGTCTCTAAACACACAAGTATTAAAGGCTGTCTTTTTCTCCTGTGACTTTGTATTTTGTTAATTTCTAGGTCTCAGTCCTGGAATCTAAAATGTTAGAATATGCTTGTCCCTTTCTTCCCCTTTTAAGTCCAATATCAGACCTGTCCTTTCACTGTGAGGGCACAGTGAAACCACAGAACACACATTCTCTCTCTCTCTCTCTCTCTCTCTCTCTCTCTCTCTCTCTCTCTCTATGTGTGTGTGTGTTCATGGGCAGGAAGCAAGACAATGTAACTGGGCCTTTTATACTAGATTTGATGATATGTACAAAGCCATGGAGAACAAAAGGACAAGGAGTATGAGCTGAAGGTCATAAACTAGGGGAACTTCCAAAGGTTTGCTTAGAAAACTTCCTCTCAGCATCCCAAGTCTTTGGAGATGCCATTTTCTTTCCTTCTGGGTATATAAGAAAGACACCATCATATTGTTATGAGATCTTACTTTAAGTTCTCCTGAGCTTCTTCATCTTTATTATTTCCACCAAAGAATTCAGATGTGAGTCACAGGACAGAGTAATAGAAGATGAGAGGAGTGTATTACAAAGTGAAGAACTCCCAGCAGGCAAGAGAGGGCAATGGCTGAAGGGACCATCTACTGATCTCTAGTCTCATTACACTTTATTCTATTTCCAAAGTTTCCACAACAAATACTTTTTCCCTAGTTGCATTTTTCTACCCATGGGCTTGCCAAGCCCAGGTGGATTGATTCTTACAAAATGGAGGTAATACTATGTTCTTGTTCTTACTGGAAAATCTACTTGGTAAAAATCCTTTAAGTTTTAAATGGTTGTCTAGTAATGATATCTCTGTCCAGACCCAGAGATGGAAAGGAGCGGCCAATCTATTGGCCAGAAATCAGAGTCCTGAAATTTCAATTTTGGCTTTACAGATTGCTAATTATGAAGCAGTGTTCATCCCAATGATCTCCAAGCCTGCTAATATCTAACTAGTTACCTAACAACATGATATTTTGGCCTACTTCAGGAGACAAGGCAGGAAGATCAGAGTCTTCATCATATGTCTTAAATTCATTCAGTTTAAAAATTTTAATATGACAGGAACTATGTTATAGCTTAGTATGAGTATGCCCTGAATCTCATCAGTTTGAAAATTCTAGTTCATAGCCTTCACCAGAATAAATTTTATATGTTCATTGGATCTTTCAAGTTATTGCTTCAAAGGAAAAATTACTGATACCCCAAACAATATTTAATATATAATAATCACTTGATACATTTTTGATAACTGAGCAAATAGTAACCATATATATTAAAAAAAAAGAAACAAAAAACCCAAAAAAACATGGTATGAGGCTTTTGTAAGAGAGATGTGGGAGCAGATTCATCAAATTCCAGATGTGGGATGGGTGACTGTCCTCTTTATCTTTGTCAACTATACATCAAGTTACTATTTGGAGCTATTGTGATATGGGTACTAAAAAGAGACTATCTGAAGAAGGAGCACTTTACACAAAGCAGGCTATTGCATCTCCTAAATGCTCCTATTTTAATGCTGTCATTTTGCTGCGGGGAGATGCTGAAGCTACAAATCCAGCTCTGGCTTTCTTCAGTTGTCTTGATTAGGGAACAATCTAACATTCCTAAATTATTCACAAGTCCCAGGCACTGCTGAGGACTAACAAATGTCAAATATGGTAATTGTCATGCAAGCAAGGAGAAGAATTGATTTAAATGTGCGCATTTAAATTAACAGGAATGTAGAACTAGAAAAGTGACCTCAGCTCTTCCTTAAGTGCCCATGCAATTAAATGCAAATGGTTTCCTGGGGTGTCCCATACCAGCTGTTCCTCAAGCCTCTCAAATGTGAAAGAAATGTCATTCACTGTGTCATACTAGGGCAGAGGGTCCTATGCTCAGTAAAATCAATATAGTGTTTGTCCAGAGCTAATCTGCATAAACCCATGCAATGCAAACATATTTTGAAATGTTCATAGTTGTTTTTTTCCTTTTTTAACTATACTTTGTAATAATTAAATTCTGGGTGCTTTCCCTGCAGGCTAGATAGCTACCCACACACTGGCTTTAAGGGAAAGATGGAGGTCACTATATAATCAACAGAGAGGTCAAAGAAACTTAATTATTCATTTGTTTATTTCTTTGATAAGTATTATAAGTCATTCTAGGAGTCTAAGCAGTACATTGTAGTTAAATCAAGGCAAGCAAGGTCTCTGCCTTATAGCGTTTGTAGCTCCTGGACAGATATATAATAAACAAAATGAATAAGAAGTCAATAATGTTCAAATATTAATAAAATCAGGCTAAAAAGAAACTGGAAAGGGTGGAAAGGCTTAGATACCTCACTGAACAAATGCCATTTACACAGGATTGCTAGAATTAACAAATTAAAACATACAATGGTCTCTGTATGTTTATGGGACATGTTTATATAAAAAGAGTGTTTTTTACCTCAAAGTCATATTTAACTGGACATCTTCTACTTTATCTTACAAGCTTGTTCTTGAGTTGCATTTTAAAAATATAAAGACGGTGATCATGGATCACTATGAAGAAAAGGATATATGGATGGGAGATTCATGTGTACAAACTGCTTTAAGTGAGGAATAAAGAGTAAAAAATGTTTATCTGGGGACTGTAGACAGGACTACAGGGTCTTGTAAACCATAGTATAGACTGAGTTTTATCTTAAGTGTGATGGAAAGTCATAGACATGTTTAGTGAAAATATCTTGATCTGTTTTTTTGTTGTTATTGTTTATTTGTTTTAAAAATAATCCATTGAGAATCATGAGTGGATTATGGCAATCAAAATACACCTGGTTTAAAGGAAGATGGACATTATGGATGTGATGAGAAACTCTCAAACTATACCTTTTTCCAAACATAGAGCCAACAAGAATTTTCAGAGGATTGCTCATGAGGTGCCAGAAATCCAATGATCCCAAGGTATTATGTCTAAGTTACCATTTCAAAAGGCCCTAATGCAGCCAGAAAGGACACTTAAAAAAATTCAGATTTGCAGAGTTGTTCTAGCTTTAAACCAGATATAAGACAGGATGGAAAGGTAGTGTGAAAAGGAGCCTGAGGCGACATCTATGTTAGTAAAGTGTTTGCTACACTTACTTGAGTATCTCATTTCAGATTCCCAGAGCCCAAGGATTCATGTCTGTAACCATAGCATCTCTACAGGGACATGAGAGCCAGAGACCAGAGGACACCTACAAACTTCCTGGGCATCTATCAACAGCTAACAAGAGACCCTAACTCAAACAAGGCAGAAGGTGAAGGCAGATAGCTGAGGTTGTTCTTGGACCTCCACATATAGATTATGCCATGTATGGGCTAAAGACAGACAGACAGATGGACGGACACACACACACACACACACACACACACACACACACACACATGGGGGGTAGTTAAAAAAGAACTGAAGAAACACAAGGAGGAATAGCAATTTGAAAAACACAAAGCTTATGGAGTCTCCAGCATTCTATATAATTCTGAAGTTATATTTGCCTTTCATCATTTTCTTAAGAAAACATCACTGATAATAGGTATTTGCTAAGGCTTGAGTCTTGAGACTCTGCATTCAACCTGTTGCATATGGAAAATCATCTATATCCAGTCATTTGAGATACTCGAAAATATTTCTTCTGTTGATGGACTCCAGACTCAGGGTACTATCCTCGGGAAGGGGGGCCCCAAGAACCCAGACTCCAGGCCGTTGATGTAAAATAACATGAGGTTTATTACATCTGCAGACGAGCTACCTCCTTGCCTTGGGAAGCAAGGGAGTAGCAAGGGAGGGGCAATCCCATATCTCTTTTAAAGGCTAAGACCATAAAATCACCATAGCAACTGGGGCAACACATGATTGGTCACTTTAAAGGTCATACTTCAAAGTCATAAGGTTGCTCACAGTAGTCATGGTGTTGCCTTAAGACCAGCTGGTCAGGGGGCTTTTACAACCTGGTGTTGCTCACCGCTATTCTGCTTGGAACTTCTGGTATTTTAATCACAGGTTCCACCAGACCATTATGTCCTAACTGAGTTGATTATGGCTATCTGGGCTGGGTCACTCTGTTTCCTGGGACAGACTTTTAGACTTTTAGTTCCTTGTTCTCATGGGGTGGTGCTCTGCTGAATATCTGAACTGAATGCCTGAGTCAAGCCTTAGAACCCAGGGTCCTTCACTGTGTGGAACTTGAAAGAATGGTAAGGGCAATGTGAAGACTAACCTTCCCTTGGGAAGAGACAAATTAATAGTTCCTCAAAAATGTCCACATTGGAATCCCCAAGACTTTTATCAGTCGTACTTTTCCTGGTAAAAGGGAATGGATGTTGCTGGTTTTCTGACCCCAACCTTAGGAGCCTTGCCTATATTATCTGAGAGAGTAGGTAGAGTCAGACTAATACTTTAAATGAAGGAGGCTGAAGAGTAAATTCCAGAATGATGTAATGTGAAAAAGATTCCATCTGCCATCACCATCTTTAAGAAAGAAAGAGAGCAAAGAGCCAAGGCATTCAGACAGGTTACAGAAGCTAGAAACAAGAAAGCAGACAGTTTAGAGGCATTGCTATGGGGTGCCTACTAGAGAATACTACTCGGACATAGTCAATAGCCAGTTGAAATTCTTTCTACCAGTAGCTCCAAATGATTAGAGCAAGGGGCTTTTTAAAGGAAAAGTTCTTATCTTGTTATCTTTCTCAGCAGCTGCAGAAGGAGGTTTTATGCAAGCAAACAGTTTAACAGAAGCAAAGATACGCAGTTAGCTGGAGGGGGAGGTTTTTACTAGCAGGCAATTTATTTATTTTTATTTTTTATTTTTCTTTTTTTATTTATTTTGTATTTATCAAAAAAACAGTAAAGTGAATTTAAAATGATGAAAAGTTAACAATAACTATAAAGAAGGTAAAAATCATAAGCATGACTTATCAAGGGTGATAATGCAAATAAGATTGCTACACATATATTTACTTTGTGTTCAGCTTTCCCTCTGAATTTTTTTTTTTCCATCTCTGTATTTCCATCCCATTCAAGGTCCCTTCCCCCTCCCACCACATTAGGTCATTTTACTAGCAGGCAATTTAATTGAGGCTATGTTAAGTTAGTTGGGGCATCTTGACCTTGGATTCTTAGAACATAGTTGAGTAATTTTTCATGGAATTTGTCATCAAGGATGCCAAAATGTAGTCAAACCTAAAATGGTCTCCACATGAATGCAAGAAGGAGGAAACTCTGCACTATCTTCTTACCTTGTCACAGCATCTGAAAGAAACAGCTCTGCAGAATCTTTGCTTTTGGTCCAGGGAGACCCATTTTAGCCTTCCAGCATTTATATGTATAAGATATTTGTTAGTTTTTTTGCACGTGGCGGGTGAATGGAATCTCAACACCGGGAGTACTACACGAGAGTTTATTAAAGCAGCAGGCAGAGGTAGGGGCAGAAGGGAGCAGAGAGAGAAGAGAGAGGAGACTTGTGTGAGCCCTTTCTTTAAAAGGGTGGGTGGGTCCATGTATGCATGGCCACACCCAGGGGCATGGTTGACACTGTTACCTTCCTTTAGAAATCCTTACAATATTGAATCTGGACTGTTATGAAATAATAAAAAAATTAAAATTACAGGACTTTGCTGTAGCAATAGTGAAAAATTTCCATAATGAATGAAGTAGATATAGACAAAACCAGCCTGATATCTTCCAGCAAAGGCAGTAACAGTTAAACATGTCTCTCTTTTATACACAGAGGAGTCTTGGCAAGAGAACTGAAACCAGAGAATTACCTGGATGAGGGAGGGAAACACATACAATTTTATATTTTTTTCCAAGTTCTTTTTGTGGTTACCATCTTTGGTCTCCAGACTGGATGTGAAGATTTTGGGTAAGGCTGTTTTACCTGCAACATTGACATTTTATGACCTTCACCTCTGTAGCTATAAGTTTCTGCCAAGCACACACTTATTCATCAGACTTAACTTAGTCCCCAGTGAAAGATGGTCAAACTAACAGATGAAGAAATGAATGAGTGGATGAATGTTTTCTTTTCATTTTGGACAAAACATTGTGCCAGTGCATGTATGTCAGTGGTACATGCTAAGAAAACCACAAGTTAAGCTTGACTTTGTGCAAACAACTTTGTAAGCTTGACAGATCCATTTGTTATGCAGGGTCATATTGTTGTAATTATTGTCCCTTAGCATACACATGTGTCAGGAGCCAAGCATTAAAATGCAGCAAATCTTTGGCATCTAATCTCTCCCTTTGTTGCTTGACCTGATCTCTGATAGATTAGAGGTTCAGTCTGAGAAGTCATCTGCAGCTCCACCAGAGTGCTGGAATAATGAGAGCTTTGCCTCCGAGCTGGGCAAAGATGGCATGATGGGTGCTGTGGTCAGTTCACAGGAGAAACTGGAATTTGTAGGCAGGAAGTGACTGTGAACAGGACAGAATGGGAGTGAGAGAACCCTGTGAAGCTTTAGGCTGTTTTCAGCCTAAATATATGATACTTAATTCAGTGATTCAATGCTCTAAAGGACACGTTGCTCCATCCAGGACACCATGCAAAATACCAAGAGAGTCAGCATGAGTCACCAAAGTGACATTGATTTTCTGTTTGTCATGTGTCAGACACTGGGCTGAACACATTGCAAGCAAAAATCTCACTTCATTCTCAAAATAGTTTCAAGGGGACAGAGCAATTACTATGCTCACTAAACCAATGAGGAAAATTAAGCTTAGTGACAGTAATTTGCCTAAGGGCACACTACAAATGGCAGATCTGAGGCCTGATTCAGAAGCCAATTCTCTTAACTAATGCACAGTTTTAGTTTTTAATGACTAAACCTAATAATCTAATTGCTCCACTTTTATTCTAGTAGAGAAAATAAGACATATAAATACTGAACTTATGAGACAAAATAGAGTAATTGCTGTACAAAAGGAATGAGGCCATCAGCTTTATGGGGAATGCAATCCAGGCAGGATTTAAGCCCCAGGAGTTAGCATACAATATTAGAACCTACTGAGTGTTTAGTGTTTGTCAACTGCCTTTCCTCCACCTATTTCTTCATTCATAAAATATTTACTGAGTGCTAGCTACTCATGTGGTACCTATCCCAGGATATAGAGTCCAGTAAAAAATAAAACAGATAAATATACCTCTCTTTTAGAGTCTTCCATTCTTGAAGAGTCAGAAAAGGAGGAATGAATAAATAAATATGTACTTTATACACACAAGTACACGTGTATATATAGTCACACACACAGTTTTAAAAAAATGTTTAAAGAGCATGGAATACAACAATAAGAAAAAAGACAGAAAGGAAAAATGGGTAATTAATTGTAGTGTTCGTGAGTTAGGACATATGCATCCTCTTCATTGACTCCTGCCAATGTTCCTTGAACTCTTAGGCAGTGCCTGCTATTTTTATGCTCTCTTTTATGATGGAAAATTAATTTAGAGAGACCAATCAGTTTTGTTCTAGAAGGTAATGGAGTCTTTCTCTGAGAATAGGTGCTTTTTGGGCATTGTTCATGATGCAGATGTGACCAAATCCTAGAACAACATTCTATATAACTAGTTCAAAAATGGCATCAAGAAACTTTAGGGGCTGAAGAGATGACTCAGTGTTTAGGAGCACTAGCTTCTCTTCTAGAGAACCTGGATTTAATTGCCAGTACCAATATAGTGGTTTACAATTGTCTATAACTCTAGTACCAGAGGATCTGATACGCTCTTCTGATCTCCTCAGGCACCAGAAATGCATATGGTACACAGACATACATGCAGACAAAATACCCATACATGAAAATAAATTAAGTTAAAAAAAACCTCTCTAGTTACAAGCATGTAAATCTCATAAAGAAATGGAGTTCAAGTTTGTGAAGAATGTTCAAATCACCAATATACACAAGAAGAGCCTGCTGTAGCACATGACACCAGAGACATTAGCATAGGGAGATTAAACCTAAAAAACTTTCCTGTTCTTGAGCTCTTTTAGGTCTTTTGAAATAGGTCTGTGTTTTCAATGGCCTTCAGAAACCAGGCTGTTGGACCAGTTCAGGGGTTACATTTTCAGTATGAGTATTGCTCTCCAGCCTAAATTACAAGTGTAATTTTCTGATATCTTTTCCATCATAAGTTACATGTTATTAAAAGTGGATGTACTTTAACAAACTGGACTAGACATCTCTAGTTAGCACCACAATATGTTGTCTTCAAAATTCTGGTGTTTCCAGTAGCAGAGACTTTAAGAACAGCAATCAATAAATGGGACCACCTGAAACTGAGAAGCTTCTGTAAGGCCAAGGACACAGTCAATAAGACAAAATGATAGCCTACAGAATGGGAAAAGATTTTCACCAACCCTACAAGTGACAGAGGACTAATCTCTAAAATATATAAAGAACTCAAGAAACTAGAGCCCAAAACGTTGAATAACCCAATCAAAAAATGGGGTTTAGAATTAAAAATGGAATTCTCAGAAGAAGAATTACGAATGGCTGAAAGGCACTTGAAAAAATGCTCAACTTCTTTAGCCATCAGAAAAGCAAATCAAAACAGCTTCGAGATACCACCTGACACCTGTCAGATTGGCTAAGATAAAAGTCACAGATGACAGCCTATGCTGGAGAGGTTGTGGAGCAAGGGGAGCACTTCTCCATTGTTGGTGGGTGTATAGGCTTGTTCAGCCACTCTGGAATGCAGTATGGAGGGTTCTAAGAAAACTGAGAATCAATCTCACCAAGGACCCAGCAATATCACTTCTGGGCATATACTCTAAAGATACACATTCACACTCCAAAGGCATTAGCTCAGCTATGCTCATAGCAGCATTATTCGTAATAGCAAGAACCTGGAAACGACTTAGAAGCCTCTCAACTGAAGAATGGATTAACAAACTGTGGTACATCTACACAATGGAGTACTACTCAGCAGTAAGAAAAAATGACATCCTAAAGTTCACAGGCAAATGGATGAATTTGGAGAATATTCTCCTGAGTGAGGTATCACAAACCGAGAAAGATAAGCAGGGGATGTACTCACTCATTAGTGGACTCTAATCAAAAAAAGCAAAAAGCAAAGCATGTCCAGGCTGCAAACCACAACCACCAAACAGCTTTGGATCTGAAACACCTTGGACTGGCACCTTGGATCTTATTCCCTCCAGAGGAACACCTGACCCAGTCTTGATGTTGGGATGAGGATGGTGGATCTGCCTGAAGTGGATGCTGAACTGAGCCACATTGGGACCTTGGGACCTTCTGCCCTTGCTGGGGAGGAGATAAGGAGATGAGGAGAAGAGAGAGTGACTGGGAGGGGCAGGAGGGGGAAGGGGATTGGAAAAAGGGGGTACATGGATAAAAAATATGACTTTATTCATAATACAACAAAACAAAACAAAACAATTCAAAAAAAAATCCTGGTATTTGAGAGCCCCATGTCAAAATGTTTCTGAAGTATCCCTAAGTTGTGTCATGAATCTTTAGTAGGTACATAATATTCACCCAGTACAGGCCTTAGGAAGATTATCAGGTAGTAGATATTTTCATTGCTGTACCCAAGCAATATTTTGTAATTAATTCTAGTACCCAATGAGAGAATACTTGCTATACTAGAACCCCCATCTGATAGAAAACAGAAGCATTAAGTGGCCAGGAAACTTGAGTGGCCCAAGAGTGGGATTAGCTTGATTCCTGCTGTAACTCTTCCATTGTAGTTTCTTTAGATGCTGAAAACACATATAGGCAAGATTCCTGACATCTTACAGTCTGCTATAATAGATCAGCAAATTAATCAAAGTACCAACATGGAATCATATTATTAATATTTATAAAATTGGTTAACATATAGATAAAATAGTGAAAAAGACATCCAAAGAATCCACAAAGCTTTTTCTTCTATTTCCTCTTTCCCACATGATCCTTGAAACATGGATGTAGCAGGAATGGGCTGTGCCATTGTTCTGCTCTATATGGCTAAGGATCAGTCTGTAGATGGTCGAAAGCTCAAGTTTTTGAGAGGGCATAAAGTGACCTCAGTTTATATGCCCAGAACTTGGTGGGACACAGAAGGCTGAGCTCTGTCTCCATAGAGTCTGTGAATTCTTCCACATGGTCTCTTCAGAAGGGCAACTGCTATGGAATAATCCTTTTGTACAATGTAAAGATATGTTGCTAATAAAGAACTGACTGGTCAATATATAGGCAGGTGGAAGTTAGGTGAGATTTGCAGACAAAAAGAGAGCACAGCAAAGAAGAAAGCAGATGCACTAGCCAAATGTGGAGTAATCAGAAGATGAATATCCCCTGTTAAAAAAAGGTGCCACCATGTGGTACAGTGTAGCTAAGAAATATATAATAGCAATAAACCTAAGCTATCAGCATAGTATTTGTAATTAATAATAAGACTACATACAGTTACTTGGGAGTTAGCTAGTGGGACAGAAATGACTGATGGGAAAGAAAAACTCTGCCTACGCTCATCAGAATTTTTCGTTTCTTGACTGGCTACTCAGCCCAGTTTCCCAAGGCCATGGGAAGGGTAAGCCAGAAGATCCAACAGAGCTTGAAGAGTCAGAGCAATGAAAAAGGACCAACTTCCAGGAGAGACCAAAGTTGAAGCTGCAGCTGCCTTAATGACTAAGGTGACAGAAGCCAGACACTATTCTTTTATTGCTGAAAGAAATAACAGACCAACCCCATCTATAGACAGAGGAACAAATGCCATGTCTGGATAAAAGTGATATCAAAGAATTTATGGCTAGCTTTTCTCTGCATTCATTTTACATAAAGGTTTCAATGTATTCATAAGAAATGCAACCCCTCTTGATTATTTTCAATATATCTTAGTGCTCAAATGAGACAAATATATTTTCTCAGTTAGGCATTGAGTTTAATATATACATATAGATTGTTACTTTTTAAACAGTATTATAAAAAGTAGTGGAGGGTATTAAGATATCGTTTGAAATTTTGTTACAATGAGAAGGGGGCAGGCTGAGAATTGTTGTGATTTATTACAGAGAAATGAAAAGGATGCTAACAATGTCCATAATGACTTGACCTATAATGCTTAGCACAGGCAAAGTGATTTTTACAGTGGTATGACTTCGGTATTGGTTAATCAATCATGGTGGTTACAGGAATGAAATAGATAAGAAGCCTACTACATTTTTGTCTGATCTACATAAGTGGAAAAATTCTCAAGCAAATAAAGAAAAGCTTTTTTGAAAACAAAACGAAAAGGGTGCTAACAGTCATTTCAGTTGGCAGGTCTTTGGAGAGTTCTGAGAGTGTACAAAACGAGTGAGGCTTAAGGACTCCTGTTGGCAGCTCAGGTGGTAGTAGTTTCTAGAATGGTTCTAGGTGCATTGCAAATGCTGGTTTCAATATAATGGAGAAATCAACTAGTGAAGATGACTGCAGATGTATTCTTGATTAGGTACCTCAGAGAGAGTGGACCTGGGAATGAAGAACTGCTTACACTATTGAGGGGGAGAATTACATAGAGTTAGCTGAATCACCTGAGCAGTCATGCCTACTGGGGCATATAGGTAAAACACAATTTCTTTCTGTTTTTTTTTTTTTTAAATCAGTTTATTTTTAACAGTTAAAACACTTCCTTTGTAATATGAACACAAATATAAATAGTAAGAGCCAGGATTAACCAGTCATTTTTACCTTGCTTTGTTAAGATATAGAGCACCACAGTCCAATAGAGACTTCTATGACAGATACATTCCACGTAGGCATGTTAAAATATGACAGCTTGCTGGGGAGAGAATGAACTGATGGAGAGAAGAGTGAGTGACTGGGAGGGGTAGGAGGGGGTAGAGAGCCTGAACAAGGGGATACATGGGTAAAAAAAAACAAAACAAAACAACAAAACAAAACAAAACAAAAAACCCAATATGACAGCTGATGGCCATAATTGGACACTCAGACCTTGAAGTGCTAACATGCTCAAAAAATTAATTTAATAAACTGAATTGCCTCATGCTTACTCTATTGAACAAAAATTTTATTTAATTGCTGTTTGAAGGAGAATCAACAATATATGATATTAATCTTAAATATATAAATGTTGTATCTGAGAATTGTTTAAATTCCAGCAAAATTTAGTTGCTTCTTGAGGGGAGTTAGACAGTTAAGTGTAAGAGGCTTATTGTTAATAAGGGGCAAATCAAAGAACTCAATCTAATAAATAAGACAAAGAATAAAGGAGGATAGAAACTGAAAGACCAGCTCTTTGTCCTGAACAGACAAGATGCTGAGCCATGCTTGGTTTTGTAGAGAAGTTCAACATGTTTTCCAGCTTTGCTGCAGGTAGCAAGTTGAGAGAAGTACGTATTATTTATATTCACCTGGCATAATTTGTTATTCTGCTTTTTCTGGTGGCAATAATGGAAGTGGTGAAGTTAGACTGTGTTCTCCAGGGTATAGGTACTCCTGCCAAGAGCAGAAAACTTTCATCTTGCAAAGCTTCAATCAGCCAGTTTCTCATCTGCCTCCCATAAATCATCAAGAAGGAACAAGCTCATTATCTCAGCACCAGGGACAAAAGTCTTTTACATGACACTGAACTTTCTGACTACTGCAAACATGGCAGCCTGCCATTCTATATTTCACAGGTGTGTCGGTCCCTTTAACAACCTGGGTCAGAAGTTTGAGGCTATGGCCTGAAATTTCAATTTTCTTATGTGCCGTGACTTGTAGTGGGCCCATGGCCAAAGGTAATTGGACCCAGTGGTCTGTGGATTTGCTTGGATGTTTTGTAGTTTTAATAGGCTTGGGAAAAGGGAATTGGGAATTTCGGTTCCCAAAGATAGTTTCTCTAAAGGAATTAGGAAATGTCTTTACTAAACTTTGGGAAAGTACGTCCATGCTACCTCTCTGAATGCCTGGGTAGAGGCTCCTAGGAAGACACTATTAAACTTTGTTGTGTGAAAAATTATTTATAATTGGCATGTGACAATTATACATATGTAGGCTACCTTGATGTGTCTACACAGGCAAACAGCATGGAGCAATGAATCATGAATAGTCACCTTCCTGCATTTACCAGTGTTTTGTGTTAGAAACATTCAGAATACTTTGCATTAGTTATTTTGAAACATAACTAATTGTTGTTAACCATAGCAGCCCTACCATGCTCTGTGGCATTAGAAGCTGTTCTCTGTAATTGTCTTTCTCATTTAACCATTTGTCTTCTGCATATTTTATTATTTCAAGACTCTGATAATCACAGTTTAAAAGGAAACAAAACAAACACATTTCTGAGGTCAGAAAAAGTAAAATAATAAAAATTTGCAGAATATTTTACCCAAACACAAAAGAATATACCTTCTTCTCAGCACTCCATGGAACCTTCTTTAAAATTGAGCACATACTCAGTCATAAAGCAAATTTTGTATTAATAAATACAAAAAAATGGAATAATCCCTGTATCCTATCAGATCACCATGGTCTAAAGTTAGAGTTCAACAACACAAACTACAGAAAGCCTACAAACTCATGAAAACTGAACAATTCACAGTGGAACCACCTCTGAGTCAAGAAAGAAAAAGAGACGGGAGTTAAAAACTTTCTAGAATTCAGTAAAAATTATTCATCATTAATAAAAAGACAGTGTGTAATACATGACTAGAAATGTAATATAAGCAATTATGATATAGAGTAACATATCTCTTAACATATGCATAACAAAACAAGCAAGTTTTAATTGCTTGAATTGGTAACAAAGGAATCAAGAATATGTCAATTGGTGAGCATGGTGATACTATAATAAACTTTATTGATGTGGGATGTCTTTGTGTATGCTGTGAATACTATTGGATAATAAAGAAATTGCTTTGGCCTAAGGCAGCACAGCTTAGAAGCAGGCAGGAAACCCAAGCATAGATAAAGTGGAGGGAATACAGAGTCATGAGAGATGCAATCCAGCTGCCCAAGCTGCAATATGTAATGGATGGAATACAGCTAAGCCATGAGCCATGCGGCAAGATATAGATTCATAGAAATGGATTAAATTGTAAGTTGTGCAATTATTTGGGACCTTTGGTCTGGATGTTGGGGCTAGTCTGGACCAGAAACTTTCTACTACAAATGATGCTTCAATATAGGTCATTTATATCCACATAAAGTCCTGGAAAGCTTAAAAAAGGATTCTAGATCACAGAAATGGAGCCTAAAACAGCTTTGTAGTTGTGTCTCTCTAGTGGGCCACAGTACAGAGATGTGCTGGTGTGGTGTATGAGCTTGAGCTACAAAATGCTGGGCTTTTGGATTGCAGCTTCAGCTGCAACAAGGGCTGTTCCCTAAATTTCATAAGAGCCTCAGTACAAGAACAAAGTGCATATGATGGATTTAAAGTTTCTGTTATTACAGATAAAAGAGAACAAAGTCAAAGATAGCTTCTTGGTAGCAACATTTTTGGGGAGGGCTCTAATTGCTGGCAGCAAGCAGAGGTGTAGTTCTTTTGAGAGTTGTTTCCTGACTTACCTTTAGCAGCAAAAACTGTGAGACTCTTTCTTTTAAGAGGCTCTGCTGCCAAATACTTAAATGGATTCATGAGCAGTGGGAAGTGATGTTCTACTTGATGACAGTGTAGATTCTAAAATTTCCCAGTGTTGGGATGGTACACATGGTTCCTGCCAATAATCCTGCCATGGATGCAAACTCTCACACACTGAGGAGCTGGGTGGATCTGGGTTGAGTCAGCTGCTGTAGTTCAACCTTTAATCCTAGCCATATCTTGAAAAATTAAAGATGTCAGCAGAAACAGAAAAAGATAAGAGATATACAGTAAAAGTAGATTCAAAGGAAACCAAACCAAAACAAACCCTCTAAAAGATTTGGTTTATAGTGTGTTTAAAAATATACATCAGCTTAAGAGAAAAAAAGGATATATTCCTTTAAAAAGAAATAAAGTTATATATATTTATATATATTATATTCCATGTAAATATGGGAAATACACAGTCTAGATTATGTTTATTATTGTGTTTTAATTTAATTTTGTAACTGTTAATGAGCTAGCTACAGAAAGACATTTGATTGTAAAGGTTGCTAAGTTAAACAAACATATATTTTGAAGGTATCTTGACTTTGAAATTTGGGTCTAAGGATATATTGTTTTGGAAAAGAGATTACACTTTTGTTTCTACAGAAGATGAGAACCTGTCTATTGTTTCCAGGCTAATACAGTTTAATCAAGGAGGACCCCCTGAAAAAAAACCCTGATGGGAAGAGGTGGCATATCAGCTTCAAGTCTCCTACTAAGATGATCCAGCCTCAGGACCCCCATAAGATTGCCAGGGTCCCCAGTCAGTTGAAGTAGTAATGGAAAGCTATGTCCAAATTTCCAAAATACTCTTTATAAATGTTTGTATTCACTATAAATGGTTAATAGTCAATTTATTTCTATGAAAAAGGGGGATACAATATAGAAGTAGTTAAAAAGGGTAGGTTATTGAATCTACTTTAATTCAAAAGGCTGTTAATCTCATAATTGTTTACATTGATATAGGTTTGGGATTACTGATACAAATTAAAGGTCAATTTTATTATGCTGTATGTATATTTCTACTTTTGTTTAAGATATGTTTATGTAATTTCTTTAAAATTGTAATATATAATTAAGAAATACAGATTAATAGTCACCTACGATAATAAAACTTATAGTCCTATCAGTTAGATTTTTTTAAGGTATAAAAGAGTTATATTTTAGTTAGATAGGTAATGTATTTGCCTGCAATCTTTAGAATATCTTTTTTTTTTTCTGCTAGCTAGTACTTCATTGTGTAAATGTACCACAATGTTTTAATCCATTCTTCAGTTGAAGCTGTCTATTTTGCTTACATTTTCCAATTTAGTATAGTACAGGTTTTTGAAGTATGACTTAATGGTCAAGACAACTGGGCGTGACCTAGAGGGGAGAAATGAAAGGGGCAAGAGACAAAGACACAGCAAGTATTTTGTTTAAGCTATATGTTTTTATTTTTCTCGGGCGGTTTATATAGCAAAGGAGGTCTGCAAGGCAGAGGGTTATGGGGAAGGGTTGGTATGCAATCTAATCTGTGAAATGTTTGAGCTGCAGGTTATTTGCATAGGTGTTCCTTTCTGTCAGGAAGATAAGCTATTCCTGGCAACCTAGGGCAGGTCAAGTAATTGCTGGTAAATCGCTAGCTATAATGGGAAGGAAATAGAGGCCTATAAACATGGCTAACTCATAAACTAAAAATGGCTAAGCTCCTTGTACCATGGAAGAGCATATCAATAGATTATTTAATCCCAAATAGGCAATGTAATCCCAAATAGGCAACCCTGTAAACATACATACAAGAAGTGTTATACAGACTGAGCTGGGTATATTTATGTACTTAGAAATATATAAATATATAATTTGTGTGTATGTATGTTGTATTAGTAATATCCTATGTATTTTTTGTAATTTTAAGTAATACCCTAAAAATTCTGTGTCTGACATACAATTTCTCTTCACAATTATGGGGCAAACATACTCCATGAGTAGATATATATATGTGTATAATTTTATATTTGTGAGATGAAATAATAAATAAAAACCTCTTTGCCTGGAATGCATTATCTTTTAATAGGACTGCCATCTTCCCACACATGAATCATTTAAAACAATAGTATTTTGCTGAGGATAGTTATATCTTTTTTGACTTATTCCAAACCCTGAAACAGTTAAAAAGGTAGAAATGTTCTATGAATACTTTATATACACAAAGATACAAAACAATGGGTTAAAATTAGGTTAATTAAAGACAGAGGCTCCATATAAATAGTTCTTTCTACAAGTCATTAATAACAAGATGGTGACTAAAGAGATAGCAACTATGCATGATGTTTTGGCATGTGAATATGTGTAGTCACATGTATAAGATGAAAAGTCACGTATAATATCCAATATACTATTATGGGAATTCATTAGTTTGTGAGTTTAAAATGATTCAGTTTACTTTTTTTAGTTTTATTATTTTGCAAAAGGTTTTACTCTTTAGCATGTAAGAAATAATTCAATGACAATGAGAGAATGTAGTGAAAGGCCAAATTTCTGTCTGTTTTTTAGGATATAAAATCACTTGTCCCCTAAATGCACAGTTTTAATTAAAATAAACGAGCAACCAGGGAAGCAGAGGAGAAAGGTATTTTAACACTATTTTTCTTGTGTAAGGTTTTTCATGTTTTCTTCATAAAAATTGAATTTCCCTTCTGGGCTTTGCAGTATAGTTTGTATAATTATTTTGGAGAAATGAGAAATATGAGAAGGAAAATGGCGTATTTTAGAACTGACCCCAAATATATGTTACATCTGGCTGATTTTGTTAACTCTCCAAGTACTACTCTAGCAGCATAGATGTCAGGAATTATGATGATGTAAAGTTTTATATTTCCCATTTCTGACACTAATTTTCACAATGTTGGCAGCATCTATGGTCACTTGATTTTATACTTTCTACTGGTTGATATGTAGGCGTGAGAATGAACATGTGTGTGTATGTGTGTGTGTTCATATAGCCCATTCTTTTTACATTCATCTGTATTTAAAATGTTAATGTACCTTTGAAAAGTGTAATATACAACATAACAGTATAGTGTAGTATAATATGGGGTAACTGTGCTGTGTTCTCTGGCTGGGATGCATAACTATGATATAGGCTATCATGATTAAGAAACTTGACTTGTATGAAGCAGACCTAATGTTTGTCTATAAGCCACAGTCTAATAAAAGAGCCCCTAGTGATAGGCCAATGCTAACAAATGTTTTTCTCATTAGACAGCCACTGCAGAGTTGTGGCATGGCTGTTGCTATCTTCAGCTTTAATGAGAGGAGACCATAACACATTCATATTATATCAGACTCAAAATTTCATAGTGTAGAACTTGTTGAGACTATAAAACCTAATGATGCTAAATATGAGCTGGGAAATCTCCATACACACTACCATCTTGTTAAAGCGAAACCCTCAGTAGGAGGGGTTAAAAGGGAAATGATATGTTAAACTTCAAATTCTCAGAATAGTTTAAAATGGAACCATTAAAAAATTTTCTTGTACAGTCTTGTACTTTTCCCTAGACTCCATGTTCAGAGTCTATTAAAGCCAATGTCAAATGCTTGTACCATGAAGTACAATCCCAGACAGTGAATGAGAAATCACCTCTAGGGTCACACGTAGGTGCTTTCAAGCCCAGCTGTGCTTCTCACCAGCTGAGTCACATTGAGAAACCTTTCTGTGACTTTGCTTGTACTTTTAACCGGTAAGTTCCAGAAACTAAGGCAAAGGTTATGCTTAGCCCATTTAAAGTACTTACCACAATATATGGCCCATTATAGACATTGAGTAAAATGCCATTAAACATTTCAAAAATGTCTGTTAGAAAAATGTAAAATGCAGTAACACTCCCATGCTTTTGATGATGTTTCTGGAAACAAAGCATCAATCCAAGGATTAATGTTTCCAAAAGTGCCCAAGACTCAGCAAAATAGGATATAGGTAGAAGGAGTATTCATGAGGTAATGGAATCATTTGGAACAATTACTTGAGAATGATAACTGAAGTGGTTCTTGTAGAATTTAATAGTAGAGCAGAGAGAGGGCAGACACTGAGGATGGAAAGGTGGGAATCAGGTTGTTTGTGTAGCTGATGAAATGCTATACTTCATGTGAGAGGCATTGTAATTAGATTGCTCCAGCTTCTCAGCATTAGTTATCTAGGGATACTGTAAAAAATACCACAGAAAAAATAGCTTTCACAACAGAAATTTATTTTGCCTTAATTCTGAACTGCAGAAGTATGAAATCAAGGAGCTTGGCAGCCTGTTCTATCCTAAAGACTTTTTCTTGGTTTGAAGATGTCTTTCGTCTACTGTCCTTCTATGTCCTTTCTCTGTTTCTTCTTGACATTTCTCAGAAGGACTCCAGTCTTGTTGGATTAGGATTCTACCCTAGCAGCCTGATTTAACCAAAACTTTAAATTTAGTTGCAATGAATATTTGGGCTTGCTTTAGGGTTGTCCACAGAAATATAATCAGTAAGTTGCTTAGCTATAGCTATATGTGAAGTATTTTTTTCTTGATGTAAATGTATTTCTATGTGTACATGCTCATAAATATACATGCTGTAGAGGTCAAAGGTTGATTTTTAGGTGCTTTCTTTAATAGCAGGACAACTTGTGTTTTGATTTTTCACTGACTATGGAGCTCATTGATTCACATAGACTGGTTGGTAAACAAGCCACAAGGATCCCCTGTTTCTATCTTCCCAATGCTGGGGTTGCAGAATTTCATTGCCATGCTCATCTTTTACATGGGTATTTTTGCTTGCACAGCAAGATCTTTATTAAGTAAATGTATATGTTTTAGA
The DNA here is from genome assembly GCA_004025045.1 of Sigmodon hispidus. Classification (NCBI taxonomy): domain Eukaryota; kingdom Metazoa; phylum Chordata; class Mammalia; order Rodentia; family Cricetidae; genus Sigmodon; species Sigmodon hispidus. The sequence continues at coordinate 92,155 of PVIH01006248.1, read as the reverse complement.
GGGGTTTAAAAATAATGAGAATGGACTTAAGAAATCATTGAGTCTGAGAAATATCATGATACGTGGTATAATCTGGAGAAATGATGAAGCTAGTGTCACAGCTCAGGTGAAACCTGAAGTCCAGAGAACTTTGTGGGTGCTTGTGAAAGTTTAGAAGTATGAAGAATGAAAAACATGAAAATTTGATGTCCAAGGGCAGGAAAAATTTAACCTCCAAGTTTTAGAATAGAAAATAAATTAATCCTGATGCTGTCTTTCTGTCCTATCTGTCCCTTAGCAGAGTAGGAGATGCTCAGTTGAATTGGTAAGGACATTGTAGTGATTTGAATGAGAATGCTTTCATGTGCATATTATTTGAATGTTTGGTCCCTAGTTAGTGGAACTGTGTGGGAAGGATTAGGAGGTGTGGCCTTGTTGTAGTATGGCCTTGGAGAAATGTCACAGGAAGTGGGCTTTGAAGGTTCAAAAGCCCATGCCAGACCTAGTGTTACACTGTCTACTACCTGTAGATCAGGATATAAAGTTACCAGCTAATATTCCAGAGCTGTACCTATCTGTTTATCACAATGATGTTCATGGACTATCTCTAAAACAGTAAATAAACCCCAAATAAATGCTTTGTTTTACAAGAGTTTCTTTGTTTGCTTTTTCTCTTCACAGCAATAGAACAGTAACTAAGGCAGGCAGCTTTTTCTTTGGCTGCTGGATCAAATGCTGATCTCTGGAATCAAATGCCTTCAGACATATCTAGAAGTGGTCTTTTTTCCAGTTATTTGTGTATTATTTAACCCAAGAGAGGCAACTCTTGAAGTTAATCTTCATAGGGTCTCAGCATATACATTTAAAAGAAAACACAATATACTTAATAGCAATGATGAGTCCATAAGTGGAAAAACAGGCCTTTGTTGAAGCTTGTTTACATTTGGGACTCATGTTCATAAGCCCTGTATTCTAACAAGTTTTTCAGTGCATTAGCTGTAAGATGTTGAATTGCAAAACCTCTATTAACAATCAAAATTTATGTTTCAAATGGTGATAGTCATACTTCTTTGTAAGAAGTTGTTAAGTGTTAAATTAAGTACTATTAATGGAGATACAAGTAAGACTCTGAAAATAATTATGTACTTGTCTAATGATTATTTTGTGTCTCCAATATTTCCCAGGTCTCCTTCTCCTCATACCTTGATTTATTATTTGCATAATTCTATTGGAAAGTATTGAGTCTGACTTCGTTATTCTGTAAAGATACCATCATGGGCATTCAGAACCCTGCTGTAAGCATCTTCTCATGTTGCTCTTATAATACTACATGGTAGACAAGTATTAATAATGGGAGATTCAACAGAAGCTACAGTGAAGGTGCCTGGATAGACCTAAGCAGTAGACACCAATGCTGGTGGACCCAAACATTGCTCACAGCACCTCTAAGAAAGTGTGGATAGTTGTTTGATCTCTCTACAGCTGGATCACTGTGCCTTTGCGATATCTGGGCATTACTTTTAGTTTTCATGGGCAGAAACTTCCCAAAGACATGGCACAACGCATAATTTTATTTTTTGCAAAGTACATTTGATTCCATAAAATAATGTTCTTAAACTTTCATGATGTATGAAGTTCTACCTGGATGATTTTGTAAGAAATATAAAATATGTATTGTATAACAAAAATCATCTGTAAGGAGAGATGCCACCCAAAGGCACATTGTGCCTAAATTTGCGCTCATCTTTTATTCTTCAGGCTAGAGGTGGTGTTGCATGGAGAAGAAAGGCAAATGAATGGGTGTTTAAGACTAGAGGCAGTTTGACACACAAAAGAGGGCAGCATACAGTGGCTCGGATGCAATTTCAGGCCTGTTATTGTCCTTGGAGATTTCCTTGTGCTTCCATGCTGCTCAGTTCATCTTCTTCCTACCGCAGGCCTTGGCAGGCCTTGACAGGCCATTGTTCATGGAAGACACCTCCAGAGCCAACCTTTAGTATTTACAATGGAAATCTCCTCTCTGAGGGAGATACATGTAGAATATCGCACCACTCTGCTTATTAAATAACAAATGTTCTTTTCTGAAAGGGTCAGAAAAAGTTCCTCTGTTGACTGTTTGCACACTGACTCAGGCCCCTCCCCATGCTTCCTGTGTTGCTTGGGGTGTGTGTGTGTGTGTGTGTGTGTGTATGTGTGGTGCTTGTTCATTCAGAATTGTTTACTTTATCGCATTATTTACACTTTCAGATTGTTCCAGGCATTAATTGTTATTGTGGCTGAGATTTAATTAGCCTAAACTCCAGTAACAGCTTAATAGAAATTAAATTTAAAGCCATTTCTCTTTGAGAAATATTAGGATTTATTAGTGTTTTCCTAGAACTAATTAGTCTGAGGGTTGCATTTCAGAGTTAAGTGAGAGGAAAGTTTGTTTACTCTTGTTTATAATTATATTCAGCACATTCCTCCTGTCCTCCTATGCTTTCTGTGTCTACTTGGCCCATTAGCCTGGATGTGAGAAGACTTGTATCTTTGCCAAAAGCCTTAGGAAAGCCATCGTGGGTCACATTGACAGAGAAATTAACTCCACTGAGAGAAAATGGAGAAGTGTGGAGGCTCAAGAGAAAGAGAACGGTCAAATTACAGCTCAGAAATTAAATTTTGGAAGTGTGAAAAGAACATTTTAAATATAAGAAGTATGAAAGTACTCTCACAAATCTCTATAGGCAAAAGGAACTGTAGTGAAACATTCTTACTTGTGCTTTGAGTCAGGAAATGATATTGTACTCCCTGTGCATCACCACATCAGTTTTCTGAAAGAAATGTCTGGTCATGTGACTCCCCTGCTCAAGAATAAATGGTGGGGAATGGGCTTTGGCATCAAAGAGTTTGTGTCTGTTTTGATTTTTCCATTTGGTTTTGGGTAGTGTACTCACATCCCCTTTCCTTTCTTTTATGAATAAAGATACAATCATAAGACCTCCCTCAGGGTTGTTGTGTGGGCTAGATAAAATGATGTGAGATCCACTTTGTGAATGTGTGTGATAAAAATCAACCTTAGCTATGTGGAGGGTAGGGTCCACCATAAGGAAGAACATCTTGGCAGTGAAGAGTTAAATTTTAAAGGGGTTTCTCTACTGAACAAACTGCTTACAGATATCTTCCTGCTCTGCTTCTGCATGTGATTCTCACTGAAGACTTGGCAAAACCATACAATGGATTGAACACTACCTGCCTTGAAATTTCACCATCATCTTAACTTCAGACATAGCATCAGAAGGTCCAATGGAAGAAAAAAATTAAAACAAACAGAAAAGCAAATGTTTTATTGGCATGAAACATATATGGTCCTAGCTCTGTAACCAAGAGCCCCAGTTCTCATTTGAAGCTGGATGAGCATGGTCATCATTGTATCCATTCCTATTTTCTTCCCAAGATCTCACCAGAAACACCCATTTAGCTGTAATTGCACTATCCTAGGCTTTCCTCTAATACAGTTACCCAAACCTTTTTGAATTTTTGCCATATATCAGTTCCAAAGGTTTAAGAACCACAGGGTCAGCTTTAGTCACAGCAATTTTCCGTGTTCTTCAATTCTCATCACCATGGACAATCTAAGGAAAGATTGGTTTTGGATCAGGGTTTCAGCCCATGGTCATTTGCCCCCATCATAGTTGTCCTTGTTTCACAGTGTAGAGGGAAAATTAGGACAGAGATGATTATCTAATGATGTTCTTGAAGCAGAGAAAATGAGAGGAAATGTTTGAGGAATAGCTATACCCTCTACAAATACACTTTCAGTGACCAACTTCCTTCTACTAGGCCTTAGATCATAATAGTCCATTTAGCTATAATGTCATCAATGACCAATTTAGTACTGTCATGATCTGAGCATCTCTCAGTATCACAAAGTCAATATGAAGCCTTGAATACATGTGATCTTTTGGGGGTATATATCATATCCAAATTGTAACAAAGTGTTAAAATTCACCAAGGCAGGTACCAACATGGCCCTATGTTTCCTGTGTATAAAATAAAAGAATTTGATGAGACAGTTCTTTAGTATGATTTCTACTTAAAAATATTTTATTTTATCCATTCATTTTTTAACTTCAGTCCTGCGTTTTCAGAATACAAAAGCTATCAATATGATACTTAAAATACTAGCAAAAATAAATGTTTGCAGGTACCCTAATGAAAAAAAACTTTTCTCAACATTCTGTTTGTTTCAATGTGAATCTTGACACCAGTCCTATATTACATTATGTACATTTTTAAAGAAAATTCAAATGAAGTAGATGGCTGAAGACCTAGAAAATTTAGCTAATCTCCAAGTAAACATTTTTCTTTTGCTATAGGCCACCTTCAATACTTCTTGGAAGTATCACAGGGGAATCTTTATAGCTGGTATCAACTATCCTCCGTTTTTCATCAATGAGTCTAACTTTTATGGAAAATATTCAGAGAGAATTTTGATGTGAGCATCACACTTTCTTTTAAAATAAAAGATAAGTGACTTCCACTTACAACCTGATAGCTTCCTTCATTTGCAGAAGGCACTAGTGTTCCAATCTGTGCCTGATCTCCCCTTCACAGTTCTGCTGATGTATCAGGTTGGTGAAACTGTTTTCTGAAAAACAAAACAAAACAAAACAAAAAAACAGTAAATAGCTTGTGTTTAGTAAATTACCTAAATTAGTAAATGGGCATTGGCATTTTTGAAGAGCTAAATTTATTTTATATGAACAAGTGAGTAATTTTGTTTCCATAATTTATTTCCTCAGCCTAAACTCAGCCAGTCTATAAAATATAGATCAAATGTTCCCGATGAAGAAAATTTTGAGTTTTAAAACTTCAATTTTTTAGCTAGTCATGGGCTTCTTTACCTTAGTATGTCAATGCATGAACAGCATATCCTACTGAGGTCAGCCCTTGGGGAGGATAAAGCAGTGTTTGACAGGCTCTCAAAATTAGTTCCCATACAATTACTGCATTGTTTTGCTAAAAATCACTGAACCATTTATTTTAGGAAATCTACTCTACAGGCTTCCATGCAATCTTTAATTTGAAGTAAAATGTGCAAGAGCCAGCTCCTTCAAATTGTGAAATACAAAATGGGCTTATGGGGGGTTGAAAGAAACCCATTTTGTTTTTCTCAAATTTGAAGGATTAGCATATTTGAAATAGTGACTGCTGTCTCTTACTTGACATTTCCTGTTGCTGTCACCTTGCGCAACTTGAGTTTAATTTAGAAGATATTATAATGAAAGTCGAATACTCTGACTTCAGAGCCGAGGTAACATATGCACAGCAATGTGAAGCTACATATCCTGAGCCACACAGCTCATAAGTCTCAAGAGGTCTGGCACCAGAGTCTAAGCTTACTTTTTTTCAAACTAGACTTCTGTCTGAACTACCTTAAATCACCTTAATCACTCTACTAGAGTTTTGAGTCAGTAATTCTCTAGTAGGGCCTGAAAATTTCACATTTTAACAAGTTCCCAGGTGATCCCAAGGCTGTGTTCTGTGTTGTTATGCCTCTGTAAAACCCACTACCCAGAAAAAGGATTTTGATGGCAGAAAATAAATGACGACTTTTCCATTGCAGTAGTCCTGACTGTGAATTCATGGAAGGCATAAAGAAAAAGGTATCTTCACTTCTATCTGGCTCTGTTGGTTTCTGAGACTAGGGAAAACTATCTGAGATGGAAGAAGAGATGAAACAAAGTATTTCAGACACTGATGAGTTCTCGAGAGGAATCGAAACCTGCAGTCTTTGGACTCCTTTCCCAGAGAGGCAGAGACCAGGCTCTGTAAGTAGACAGGCATTTGCATATGGCTACTCTGGTCAATGAGGTGAGTAGAAGAATTGCATGATTCTTCTCCAGTGCTCTTAAAAAGTGTGAGAATTTAAACCAAGAGTGCTTCTTAGAGAAAACATTATCCATGTAAAACAAATTATCTAGGTTTGAACATAGAAGACTTGTATTTTGGGCCAGACAGTGCCAACAGCAGCTGCCAAATCCCAGAATTCCTATTGCTTAGTATACTGGAGAAGAAACTGCATAGACTATCTCTGTAGAGAGATTTATGTATAATTTCAGAACTTCAGCAAGAGGCCAAAGTAGGAAATCTTCCAGACCAGCATTGAGGACCAGAATATGCCTGGAAGAAAGCAGTTGGCTTCCTACAAGTAGACTAAGGATAAGGTTGATCTGTGTTGCATAGCAATTGTACTAATTGCAGACATTAGTAGCCAAAACTACTAGAGAGAGAGCATTTTTTTCTGGATGCTGTAGGCCTATCTTTTATCATATCTCTCATTCAATAAGAACTTTATAACCCTGCTTTCAAAACTCAGACGCTCCTGTGAAATAAGGAAGTGGGTGAATTATATCCGATATCATGAGGGGTTTATGAGAATATCTTGTTATTTCTTGTTTGTGAATTTGGGAGGTGGAAATCAATTTGTAGCACAAATTGATTGATATATAGAAATTTAAAGAATGATGCTTCAGGGACATCTGTGTCATACACTGATGAAGAGGCCCAGGAGCAAGTTTAAAGCCAAACCATCATGTGTCAATAGAGGTGACCCTGCTAAAGAATGGGTGTCAACAGAAGTCACTGTGGAATTTTGAAATGCTGCTTCTGGACTATAAAAGAAGATAGTTTGAAAAAGAGCAACCATACACTTTAAATTTACAAGGCTGAAATAAAATAGGTGACTGAAAGGAGACAGAAAGGACAAATGTGGCTCTGGAAAGGTTTATAGATTCAATTTGTTTGAGTCTCAGACTTTCCATCCTCAGGAAGCAAAAGGAATTCCAGGGCTATCAACCCAGACCAGCATGGTAGTAGTAAGGTACTACTAGGTGAAAGAATCCACTGTGACCTTCAGTGAAGCATCTTGAAGTATGGGTGCAAACCTATATAAAGGCCATAAGATCTCAAATATGTAAAGTAAAAGCTGACCCTGGCATCTTTACATTGTCCTTTCCTACAAAATGTGAATAATATCACACCAAACACACAACATTTGTTTCTGTTACCTTTTTTCTTTCTTCAAGTTATCAGGTGTAACACATTTGTCAGAGTGCCAAAATCAAAATACTAATGCTTTAAAATAACAAAATATTTCAGATGGTAAAGTGACAGTGAATATGAGAGCCTTTAATTAAATAAAACATTTTTGGTTTTTAAAACTGAACACCAGCTTTTCCATTAATTTTGTTCATCTAGCATGTAAGGAGCACTTTTAAAGAAAGATATTTTGCAACCTTCTTATAGAAGTGGATGCACTGTAGTGCAAAGATCCATGTTTTCCTTTTTAAGTAAAAGACCTTTGAATTTATTAAGAATAAAAAAATACCTAACCCAAAGTGTGTATTTTCTATTCTCCTTTGCAAATAGGCATATCATTTGACTAGGATCTTTCTAACATGGTAAATGGAAGGGTAGTGCATTGCCTATAGAAACATCTCTCAAGAGGGAGCATTGAAGAGTTTTAATAAGCTACAGTTTGAGATAAAAATTCACATTTTTTTTTGTTTGTCTAACATAAAGTTAAATTTTTAGGATTTTCTTAAAAACAGGGCTTTTATAACTTACTAGAAGTGCTATGGGAATATGCTCTTGTACATTTTAAGTATTTGTCCCTCCTTTTGGTATAATAAAATACTAACTAGCCAGAGGCAGACAGGAAGTATGGGCAGGGCTACTGGACTAAGAAAACTCTGGGAAGAGGAAGGGTGAAGCAGAGAGGCCAGGGAGAAGCAGAAGAAGCAGGATAAGAATGCTGTTCTTAGTAAATGTACTAAACCACGTGGCTAATCATGCATTAGTTTAAGAGTAAGAGGTAGCAAGTAATATGCCTGAGGCATAGGCCAAACAGCATGTAATTAATATAAGACTTTGTGTGATTATTTGGGATTGCTGGTCTATATCTCAGGGCTAGGCCAGACCAAAAACTTCTTACTACATAGAACGATTTATAGAGCTTGAAGGGCAGAGCTGTTATACTCACATGGGGGTTAGTGCAGATGAAGGATACCAATTAATATTATACCAGGTGAGAGGTACACAGTGGCCAAGTGCAGGGGACTGACATGAGCAGAGCTTCTGCCTATTCTATTTCCATTAAACTGTGTGCCATTCTGGCTTTGATATGTGATAGTCACATAAACTGCCAGCAATTGGTAAGGGTCCCCTAAGCCTTGCTGCAGCATATTCTGAGATAACCATGAAGCACACACAGAGAGAGAGAGAGAGAGAGAGAGAGAGAGAGAGAGAGAGAGAGAGAGAGAGAGAGAGAGAGAGAGAGAGAGAGAGAGAGAGAGAGAGAGAGAGAGAGAGAGAGAGAGAGAGAGAGAGAGAGAGAGAGAGAGAGAGAGAGAGAGAGAGAGAGAGAGAGAGAGAGAGAGAGAGAGAGAGAGAGAGAGAGAGAGAGAGAG